>CM008286.1:34356735-34375711 GCA_002319775.1 Fagopyrum tataricum
GCATAACGGTGGTACGACATCTCTGTCCATAAGTGCCTCATATGGGGCCATCCAATAGATGCATGTCAGTTGTTGTTGTAGGAGAAACTCAATAAGTGGGAGATGATCCGTCCACACCTATCCCCAATCAACACACAAGCTCGCAGCATATCCTCCAGCGTCTGAATGGTCGTCTCTGACTGACCATCTGTCTGAGGATGAAATGCATTCGTGAAGTGCAAACTCGTTCCAAGGCAGTCTGAATCTGATGCCAGAATCTCAGGTAAATCGTCCATCTCTGTCAGAGACGATCGTCCTCGGTACACCGTGGAGTCTCACTATCTGCCTAGTGTACTCCTCTGCTAATCTGCTCACCGGCCATGTCTCCTTGATAGGAATGAAACGTGTCATCTTCGTCAGTTTGTCGACTATGACCCAGATGGCATCAAAACTCCGGCTCAGCCTCAGTCCAGTCACAAAGTCCATGGTGACGTCCTCCACTTCCTATGTGGAACAGGAAGTGGATGGAGCTCACCTCCAGGTCTGAAATACTCGATCTTGACCTGCTGGCAGGTTGCACACTGTGCCACAAATCTGGACACATCGGGCTTCAGCCCTCCCCACCAATATGAACGTATCAAGTCCTGATACATCTTACTCGTACTGGATGTACCGAGTAAGGTGTATAGTGAGCCTCCTGTAATATCCTCTGTCTCAGCTCTGTATCAGCAGGTACATAGACGCGACCCTAGCGTCTCAAAACTCCATCTGCTCCCAACAGGAACTGTGGTGCCTCATCCCGAGACATCCTATCTCTGATCCTCTGTAACGTCGGGCAGGTCTCCTGTTTCTGTCGGATCTCATCCAACAGATCAGGAAGGACCTCTAATGTACGCAGCTGGGCATCCTCATCAAGAAACTAGATGTCCAACTCTAGCCAGATCAAGTCCCTCTGTAAACTGCTGTTGAACTGTCAGCCTCGGCAATCGCCTGCTCTTGAGGCGTCTTCCTGCTCAGGGCGTCGGCGACTACGTTCGCCTTCCCCGGATGATACAGAATCTCCAGATCAAAATCCTTGATCAGCTC
Organism: Fagopyrum tataricum; assembly: GCA_002319775.1. NCBI lineage: Eukaryota > Viridiplantae > Streptophyta > Magnoliopsida > Caryophyllales > Polygonaceae > Fagopyrum > Fagopyrum tataricum. Next base: position 34,357,801 of record CM008286.1, read on the forward strand.
AAGCCACCTACGCTGGCGGTTTATTCAACCGCTGCGTGAAAATGTACTTCAGACTCTGATGGTCTGTGAAGATCTGGCATGTAACACCATACAGGTAATGTCTCCAGATCTTCAGTGCATGAACTACCCGCTGCCAACTCCAGATCATGAGTCGGGTAGTTCTCCTCATACGTCTTCAACTGTCGAGGCGCATATGCAATCACCCTGCCTCTCTGCATCAACACACATCCCAAGCCTAGCTTGAATGCATCACTGTATACTACAAAATCCTCTGTACCCTCTAGCTGTGCCAAAACAGGAGCAGAAGTCAGATGTCTCTTCAGCTCCTCAAAACTCTGGCATACACTGATCAGACCACACAAACCTAGTAGTCTTCCTCAGTAAACTCGTCAGTGGACGGGTAACCACAGAAAATCCCTCCACAAAGCGTCTGTAGTAACCGGCTAGGGCCAAGGAAGCTACGTACTTCCTTGACGTTCGTCAGTGGTAGGCCATGCAGCTACTGCCTCTATCTTCGCTGGATCCACCTTGATCCCCTTAGCTGATACTATGTGACCCAGGAATGCTACCTCTGGCATCCAGAATTCGCACTTAAAGAACTTTGCATAAAGTTCTCTATCCCGCAAAACCTGCAATACAGTCCTCAGATGTCCTACATGCTCCTCAGTGCTACGAGAATATACCAAAATGTCATCAATGAAAACCACCACAAACTGATCCAGGAAAGTCGATGAAAATATTGTTCATCAACTCCATAAAGACGGCTGGGGCATTCGTAAGTCCAAATGGCATCACTACAAACTCGTAGTGTCCATATCTGGTCCTGAATGTTGTCCTGTGCACATCCTGCTCCCTCACCCTCAGCTTGGTGATACCCGGAACGCAGGTCAATCCTAGAGAACACAGTAGCTCCCTGTAGCTGATCTAACAAATCATCAATGGCGCGGTAGTGGATACTTGTTCTTGATGGTCACCTTGTTCAGCTCTCTGTAGTCTATGCATAACCGCAAATATCCGTCCTTCTTCCCGTACGAAGAGGACAGGTGCTCCCATGGGGACACGCTAGGGCGAATGAAGCCCTTCTCAGCCAACTCCTCGAGTTGCTTCTTCAGCTCCAGCATCTCGACAGGCGCCATCCGGTATGGGGCCTTCGAGATGGGTCTCGTGCCAGGCTCTAACTCGATACTAAAATCCACACTCCTCTGAGGCGGCAAACTGGACGGTTCAGCAAAGACATCAGTAAACTCACAGACCACTGGGATATCCTCTAACGCTGGACTCTTCCCCCTCCTTCATCGCATAAACACCAGAAGGCCTCACAACCCTATGCAATCAGTCTAGTTGCCCGTATAGCACTGATAATTGTACCTACCTTTCCAAGGTCCCAACCTCGGAAAACCTCTATCTGGCCTAACTCGGTAGAGAGGGTAACAGTCCTCCTACCTACATCTAAGACTGCAGAATGTCTAGTCATCCAATCCATACCTAGTATAACTTCCTCATGCTCTAACGGCATGACAAAGAAGTCAACTAGTAACACACGAGTCCCTACAGAAACGGGACAACCGTGAATCTCACGGGTACCTCTGACCCTACCACCATCGGGTAACCCTATAATAAAGGGCATCCCCTCAACTGTATCTAAACCCAGACGCTCTACACAGGCATCAAAAATAAAAGAATGCGTAGCACCAGTATCAAATAAAACTCTAACAGGTAAACCATGGATCAGAATGGTACCTGTAGCAGTAGGTGGCAGCCTGGCTCCTCTGCACTCCTCAACTCAAAACACGACCTTGTGGGCCTCTGGTATCAGTGGTGCCCCACCAGGACCTCTGCCTCTACTCGGCCCAAGAGCAGATCCCTGAGTCGTAGGGCGATCTGGGACCCTCTGTTGTCCCTGACTCTGCTGCTGCTGCTGAGGTGGTCACTGTCCACCTCCTGCGGCACTAGCAGGAGAAGAATCCTGCTGTGATGAAGCTCGCCCTCGTCTATAGAAGGTAGCTCTATGACCAGGTCGGCCACAAGTGAAACAGGTCACCGGCTGCCTAGTACACTCTGACCTCATATGCCCATACTCACTACAGTTGAAAGCATTGCACTCCCTTATCTGTACCCGGTGTAGATGGAGGACGACTCTGGCCTCGCCCTGAACCAGCAGCTCCACCAGTACCACTGGTCTGACCAGTCCTCTGTCTCTTTTCAGACCCTCCCGGTCTGAGAAGCTCTCCTCTGGCTAGCTCTCTCCCTCTCGTAGCCAGAAGCCCCGGTCCTAATAGTCGACCAAGGTCTCATAGTGAAAACCCGCCATGTAGGTACGGGTAGTATCCCTCAGACGTCGGGAAAACAAATACACGTGCTGATCTACAGCAGGTGCAGCTGGACCCAGCAATGCCAGCTCCTCTTGGAATCTCCTGATGGCCTCTGAAACCGGCACATCCTCGAATCCAACCTCCACAAAATCTCGCAGTTTCTCCCTCCTCAAAGAGGTAGGGCAGAAACGCTCTCGGATCAGAGTCCTCATCTGCTCATAACTAGTAACCTGTGCTCGCACAGACCTCCACCAGTGTTTTGCCAAATCCTGAACAAACTCTGCACAAGCTCAATATGCCTGTCAGCTGGACATCTAATAGACTTCAGAGCTGAGTCTACATGTCCTATCCACAACTCCACCTCTAGCCCCACTTTCCCAATAAAAGGGGGTACTCCCATCTGATGAAAAGCCTTCAACTAAGTGTTTGGTCTAGGCCCTCTATGCTCCTCTAGAGCCCGAGCAATCTCAGCAGCAGGTACTTGTACAGCTGGTACCTGAGTAACGGTGTGGGGCCTCTTAGATGGTCCATCCTGTGCTGGCAAATCTGGGGCACGCCTACCTGCCCTGGCGGCCTCCTCAACACGTCTAATATAAGCCTGAAACCCTGCTCTTTCCATAGAGACACGATCAGACTCCCCAGACTGGGCTCTTTGTGGCCCCTGTCCCTCAGCTGCACCGTTCCCGAGTCTCAGGAACGGCGCTCTCAGCAACATCCTCGTTGACCTCCTCTGCTGCACGTGGCTCAGCAACAGGAATCCTACCCCGTCCTCTACCTAGAGGGGGTCTACCTCTACCTCGCCTTGCTGCAGGTAAGGCTCTAGTCTGAACCATCTGCAGAAGACGTAAACCTATCTTAGAAGGCTATATATATGCCATATGTATAGATATATCACAGATCAATCACAGCAGAATATCTATATATATATCTATACTGTCGAGGTCTTCAAAGGGGTGATGGCTCCCGTACACGGTATCCCAAAACATTTGTACTCATTTCAAAACCAAAACCTTTTGAAATGTCAGACCCTTTTCGGGTTCTGTTTAATTATCTATTCGACCTTTATTGCAGATTACTAGTGCCATTGTTGTCAACTTGGGCTCTAATACCAACTTTGTAACACCCCAAATCCGCAGGACTCGAAGTGCTACCGGGCTAGGATCTCACAATGGATCCTGACCCTAGCCTGACAACAATTTCACTGATCTTACAACAAGACACCGATAGATTAAAACAAAACATGAAACTGATATATATATATATATATATATATATATATATATATAATATATATATATATATATAATAATATATATATATATATATATATAATATATTATATTATATAGATCAAAAGGTAATACAATATACCGCTGAGTACAAACAAACCAAACTGTACATCAAAATAACCCATATCCCCGATACCGCCCCAGTGTACGGAGCCCTCAGCGGATCACCCACTCTAGATCACTCTGCAGCTCTCCTATCCTGCAAAGTGTCTACAACACGGTATGAAACCGTTAGCTAACCATACACAACTATAGGAATATGCTAGAGCACAAACACACATAAGAGAGGATAAACACTTCAGCATGCTTTCACACATTTACCCGGTTCATTATCTTTATAAAGTCCAGCAATCAACTCATATATAAATATCCATATAAACATAAGTGATACGAGGAATATAAACCTCGCCTCTGGGTCCAATAACCAGCTGGAATGGTGCCTGGAACACTACCCCATGTACCCTAAGGGAATGGGAAGTGTCCGAACCGTTTACCAGGTCTGGCCTGCCTACAAAGAACCTCCCAGACTCCCAGCGGGATGAAAGGGCAAGTTATCACGGCCCTACAATAGGCATCAATACATCATAGGTCAGTGACCATCATAACACATGATATAAACGTATAACACCTACCACTCATGCACGTCATCCTATAAAGGAATGGCAGCTAAGTAAGTCCCACGGACTTACCTCAACCTCGTAGTCGTCTCACTAGATCAACCTCACTCAGTCCACTCCAAACTGGAGGATAACACGGCCTATACAATGCATACACATATATCAAACTCTATCACACAAAGGGTCACACCTAGACCCAAGGGATCCATAAGGGATCATATCCAACTCGTAAACCTCAAAGCCCTAACCGTCCATTCCATATCCTACTCATCAACATCCGAATCCTAGCATGCTACTACCGTTCAACTGGGAAAGGAAAGGATCTACCTAGCTTTAGGTAGACCTTGGACAAAGCGCACCTGCGTAACAAAAGGGCGCAGGGGAGGAGGCAAGCAACCGCGGGTGCGTCGGAACGGAGCTGCGGGGGCGGTGACTAGGGACGCTGGCAAACGCAGGCACGCCGCTGGCACGACGCGGGCGCTGTGACACGGTAACCGCGGGGGTGGTGACTTCTGGCCGCGGGGTGACGACAGTGCAAAATGCAGTCTCGGGGCTTCTCTTTAGCTCTTCCCGTGATCAATCCCTTCCACTCTCTTCCAGATTCATACACAAGCATCAACATACACATATCAACATCACCCTATGTTCAAAACATCTATTCCTAAGCTAAGGAAGGAAGAGCAAGGAAGAAGGAAGGATGAAGAAGCAAGTAGGAAAAAGCTTACCACTGCTGAAGGTCTAGGCAGGCACAAGTAAGCACACTCAGTTGGCTCCACAAGCTCAGCAACCACAACTAGCATCAACAGCCACACAACCACACACACAACTCTACCAACTCAAGGAAAACCAACTCAAGCTCAAGGAGGAAGAGGAAGAAGCAAGAAGGACGTGAAACAGGATTGGAATGTGAAGAAACCCTTGCTCAGCAAGGTGGAACGAAGGAGGTAAAGAAGGGTAAAGCACGGGTCAAAGAGTCAACAAAATCGGCTGCAGCCGCCGTAACCCGCAGGGGCGGATCACAGGGCCGCAGGGGCGGAAACCCGCAGGGGCGGCACACGTGTCCGCGGGAGCGGCAAGACCAATCTTGGCCATGGTCCAATCTCGGTCCGAAAGAAAGGGCTCTCACATAATATATCCTTCGTGTAATACGAAATTCGTAAAGAAATTCTTTCCTTAGAACTTGTCAAACTCGGGAACTACGTCAAGATTTGATCCTAACAAGGCTATGTAGGAATTTCGATAGGTTGTTCACCCGGTCCGGACATGTGGAACGGAATTTTTAAAAACCTAGATTGGAGACCAGAATAAAATAAAAAAATAATTTTTATGAAAACTAAATAAATAATTATTAAACATGTACACAAAATATATAATTTTTTTAAATATATATAATTTAATTTATAAATAAATAAATGAATATTTCGGTCCAACCTGATTTTTTCCGGTTCGGACCGGGACCGGAATTTCAATAATCATGGACCGGGGATCGGACTGGACCGGATCTGGTCCGGACCGGGATTTCAATAATCAAAAAGCATATCTGTCGAATTAAATTGTCCAAAAAAAATGTATGAATAGGTAAATAAGTGAGAAAAACTGCACAATTAAAGCTTCAATAGCGTCACATTAATATTAATTAGTGTATTGTAATTTAGTTAAGATATATAGATGGTTCGACGTAAAAGAAGGTATAATATATTTTTATATTCCCGTAAACCTGAACAATTAAAGCTTCATTAACCAAAACTAAACATTGGAGAGAGAAAAAAAATCAAAGTTTGATATTTACATACAAATAAGTGCAATATTACACTCGATCACTTATCTTCTTAGCCAATTATACTAGTGTTCAATGTCAGGATGTGGACTCGAGTTCTTTGTCACTCGAAAAGATCCAACTGCCTCGTCAAATCTATGGCCGCCACCACCCGGGCTCGGTCCTGATCTCTCCGTTGTCTTGATCGCGATCTCCTCATTGGCAGGCACACTGTTGGGCTTCATTGGTCGAGCAACTGCCACAAATGGAGGATGAAGAAGAAGAAGATGGTTTAAGAATAGTGCAAGAAGAAGTAAGAAGGCAAGGGGGAAATTGTATCGTTTGTTGTGTCTCATTTGTGCCAATAAAGAATATGTCTTTTGTTTTAGTAGTGTTGTGTACGATAGAGGAAAAGGTTCCGTCCCTATTTATAGCATCAATCATATTGGCACGATAGAGACTAAAAGGGATATATTCAACTAATTAAAAATAACATAATACTTTTCAAAGTTAAGCATATAAACATGTCATATAAGCAAGTCAATAGGGCCCATTAATCATTCACGTTCATTTGTAATTAGATTTAAGTCATTAGGAGGTGAATTTTAGAATTAACTTATTTATAACCCTTATATTAATATTAAAATTAACAAAATATTACATGATATTAATTCAACCATATATGTTTTATATGGAGAGTCATAAATGTATTTTTTTCCCTATAAACTAACAGGGTTATATATATATATATATATATATATATATATATATATATATATATATATATATATATATATATATATTCATCACCATGATAATGTGAATATTCAATTTCATAATTTATTTGAAAATTATTATACAATTGACGAAAGCTTCTCTACATCAAAATTTATTTATAGACCTCAACATACGTAGAAATATATCAAGAGCACCGTATGTCAAGACTCAAGAATATATATATATATATATATATTTGTTTGTTATATTTATAATTTATACTTAGAGTGCTATATTTGAAAATTAATCAATTGAAAATTATATAAAACCCCCCTATAGTCTTATATATATTTACATTAAAAAACCATAATTTATTGGTCAAACATATAAAATTATCTTTTTTTTTTCACTTGCACAACATTACCTCTTATATAAGAAATTGCATAAAGCCATAATATATTACCATTTTGTTAACAGAAAGCACCGATTACATCAAAAAAGTTTGCACAAAACCCCCCCATAATTTATTTAAATATAATCACCAAAATGTTTTTGCAGAAGCCATCATCTTATCTTTTTAATATATATATATATATATATATATATATATATATATATATATATATATATATATATATATATATATATTAAAGCGGACGCACTCTTTGCCACGTGTCGTCGTCGGATTTATCAGCCAAAATAATTTTTTAATCAAGTAATATCTCTTCAACAATATGTATGAAAAAATTAAAAATCAAATTTTAATAATGTAGTATAACTAATTATTTATATTGGATTTTAAAAAAAATTCTAACACAATTAATTATAATCTAGATATCGCGAAGAAAATAATTTATTTGTTTTTAGATTTTTTTGTAACTTCTTTGATGTTGTTAAGATTTGGTTGTTTTTTATAAATTAAAAACAATAAAAATTGAAATCTAATAACGTAGTTTAACATATTATTTGTAAATCGGATTTTAAAATAAAAGAATTTGCTAACACAAAATTATTGTTTAAATAAACATGTTTAATTTAGATTAGTTTCCATTTATATTTATTAATTAATCAAATTAAATTAAGGTTTAACAATCATATTTTTACGGTATTTATATATAATGTATTAGAAACACTCGCACAAGGTACGGGTAATACACTAGTATGTATTAAAGGAGAGCCTTCTTTGCCACGTGTCAGCACCAGATTTAACGTAGCATAAAAAAAATATTTTAAAAAGTCAATTATTTTAAGTTGTTAATATAAATTATTATCAAAGCCCCAACAAAATCTTTTTAAAAAGTTAGATTATTAAAAATGGGTTTACATAGTCTGATTTTTATAATAATTTTTTTATTTATTATTATTATTATTATTTTAAACTGTTAATATAAATTATTATCAAAGCCGAACAAAAGCTTTTTAAAAATTTTATTTATCTAGATTATTAAAAAATGGGTTTACATAATCGGATTTTTTTAATAAAAATTTTATTACTATTATTATTACTATTAATAATAATATTAAGTTGTTAATATAAATTATTATCAAAGTCCAACAAAATCTTTTTAAAAATTTATTTACCTAGATTTTTTTTTGTTACGTCATCTCCCTTTAAACCTCTTTATAAATAAATTTGATACAACCTACATTCAAATTAATATTTAATTTATCGGTTAAAGTTTTAAAATCTCATTCGTAAAATTAATTGTGTTTTTTGTTTGTCACTATCGTAGTTCCATTTAATCAAAATTTTATATTTAGTGAAAAAAATTATAAAATTTTAATGAACTTGATAATATTATTAAAACTATTAATATTCTTAAAAAAAACGTTCAAATATTTTTTACTAAGGTTAAAATACAAATACAATATAATAATATATTATAAAATAAAGTTTAAAACGCAAATCCGCACAAGGTGCGGGTAGCTGTTACGTAAATCCAAACCAAATGAAACTAGATTAACCAAAACCCTCATAAAACTTAGACCTACAACGCCTAAATAATCCAGTCCGGTCTTAATTGTGAACCAATTAGATCAATATGTGACGGAATGGAATAATATTTTAAAAGTTACTATTCGCACTGACTAAAATTACTAACGCGATTTCATAAATTAAAAACAATATAAATTGAAATCTAATAACGTAGTTTAACATATTATTTGTAAATCGGATTTAAAATAAAAGAATTTGCTAACACAAAATTATTGTTTAAATAAACATGTTTAGTTTAGATTAGTTTCCATTTATATTTATTAATTAATCAAATTAATTAAGGTTTAACAATCATATTTTTACGGTATTTATATATAATGCATTAGAACACCCGCACAAGGTACGGGTAATACACTAGTATGTATTAAAGGAGAGCCTTCTTTGCCACGTGTCAGCTCCAGATTTAACGTAGCATAAAAAAAATATTTTAAAAAGTCAATTATTTTAAGTTGTTAATATTTATTATTATGAAAACCCAACAAAATCTTTTTAAAAAGTTATTTATCTAGATTATTAAAAATGGGTTTACATAGTTGGATTTTTTAAATAATTTTTATTATTATTATTATTATTATTATTTTAAATTGTTAATATAAATTATTATCAAAGTCGAAAAAAAGCTTTTTTAAAATTTATTTATCTAGATTATTAAAAAATTGGTTTACCTAATTGGATTTTTTTAACAAAAAATTTATTATTATTATTATTATTATTATTATTATTATTATTATTATTATTATTATTATTAATATTATTATTAAGTTGTTAATATAAATTATTATCAAAGTCCAACAAAATCTTTTTAAAAATTTATTTACCTAGAATATTTTTTTTTGTTACGGCCTCTCCCTTTAAACCTCTTTATAAATAAAATTGATACAACCTACATTCAAATTAATATTTAATTTATCGGTTAAAGTTTTAATAAAATTAATTGTGTTTTTTATTTGTCACTGTCCGTAGTTCCATTAATTTAAAATTTGTATTTAGTGAAAAAAATTATAATAAATTTTAATGAATATTTTGATAATATTGTTAAAACTATTAAATATTCTCAAAAAAAAATGTTCAAATATTTTAATAATGTAGTATAACTAATTATTTATATTGGATTTTAAAAAAAATTCTAATACAATTAATTATAAATCTAGATATCGTTAAGAAAATAAATTTATTTTGTTTTTTAGATTTTTTTTGTAATTTCTTTTGATGTTGTTAAGATTTGGTTGTTTTTCATAAAATTAAAAACAATAAAAATTGAAATCTAATAACGTAGTTTAACATATTATTTGTAAATCGGATTTTAAAATAAAAGAATTTGCTAACAACAAAATTATTGTTTAAATAAACATGTTTAGTTTAGATTAGTTTCCATTTATATTTATTAATCAACCAAATTAAATTAAGTTTTAACAATCATATTTTTACGGTATTTATATATAATGCATAAGAAACACCCGCACAAGGTACGGGTAATACACTAGTATGTATTAAAGGAGAGCCTTCTTTGTCACGTGTCAGCACCAGATTTAACGCAGCATAAAAAAATATTTTAAAAAGTCAATTATTTTAAGTTGTTAATATAAATTATTATCAAACCCCAACAAAATCTTTTTAAAAAGTTATTTATCTAGATTATTAAAAATGGGTTTACATAGTCGGATTTTTTTAATAAATTTTTATTTATTATTATTATTATTATTATTATTTTAAACTGTTAATCTAAATTATTATCAAAGCCGAACAAAAGCTTTTTAAAAATTTATTTATCTAGATTATTAAAAAATGGGTTTACATAATCGGATTTTTTTAATAAAACTTTTATTATTATTATTATTATTATTATTATTAATATTATTAATATTATTATTAAGCTGTTAATATAAATTATAATCAAAGCCCAAAAAAATCTTTTTAAAAATTTATTTACCTAGAATATTTTTTTTGTTACGGCCTCTCCCTTTAAACCTCTTTATAGATAAATTTGATACAACCTACATTCAAATTAATATTTAATTTATCGGTTAAAGTTTTAAAATCTCATTCATAAAATTAATTGTGGTTTTTGTTTGTCACTATCGTAGTTCCATTTAATAAAAATTTTTATTTAGTGAAAAAATTATAAAATTATAATGAATTTGATAATATTGTTAAAACTATTAATATTCTTAAAAAAACGTTCAAATATTTTTTACTAAGGTTAAAATACAAATACAATATAATAATATATTATAAAATAAAGTTTAAAACTCAAACCCGCACAAGGTGCGGGTATTACACTAGTTGTTACGTAAATCCAAACCAAATGAAACTAGATTAACCAAAACCCTCGTAAAACATAGACCTACAACACCTAAATAATCCAGTCCGGTCTTAATTGTGAACCAATTAGATCAATATGTGACGGAATGGAATAATATTTTAAAAGTTACTATTCGCACTGACTAAAATTACTAACGCGATTACGGAAGCGTAATTCACTCCGCCCCAAGCTGGACGGAAGTGTAACACCCCAAATCCGTAGGACTCGGAGTGCTACTGGACTAGGATCTCACAATGGATCCTAACCCTAGCTTGACAACAATTTCACTAATCTTACAACAAGGCACCGATAGATTAAAACAAAACATGAAACTGATATATATATATATATATATATATATATATATATATATATATATATATATATATATATATATATATATATATATCAAAAAGGTAATACAATGTACCGTTGAGTACAAACAAAACCATACTGTACAACAAAAGAACTCATATCCCCGATAACGCCCCAGTGTACGGAGCCCGTCCTCAGCGGATCACCCACTCTGAATCACTCTACAGCTCTCCTATCTTGCAAAGTGTCTACAACACGGAATGAAACCGTTAGCTAACCATACACAAATATAGGAAGATGCTAGAGCACAAACACACATCCGAAATCTTAACACATCATCATGCTTTCACACATTTACCCGGTTCATTATCTTTATAAAGTCCAGCAATCAACTCATATATAAATATCCATATAAACATAAGTGACACGAGGAATATAACCCTCGCCCTCTACGGTACTATAACCAGCTGGAATGGTGCCTGGAACACCTCCCCGTGTACCCTAAGGGAATGGAGAGTGCCCGAACCGTTTTACCAGGTCTGGCCTGACCACAAAGAACCCCAACTCCCAGCGGGATGAATGGAAAAGTTGTCACAGCCCTACAATGGGCAATCAATACATCATAGGTCGGTGACCATCATAACGCATGCTATAAACATATAACAAACACCACTCATGCACAACATCCTATAAAGGAATGACAACTAAGTAAGTCCCACGGACTTACCTCAACCTCGTAGTCGTCTCACTAGATCAACCTCAACTCAGTCCACTCCAAACTGGAGGATAACACGGCCTATACAAGGCATACATAACTATATATCAAACTCCTATCACACAAAAGGGGTCACACCTAGACCCAAGGGATCCATAAGGGATCATATCCAACTCGTAAACCTCAAAGCCTTAACCAGCATATCTATATCATACTCGTCAACATCAATCAAATCCTAGCATGGTACTAAGTTCCTCATACTAGAAAGGAAAGGAACTACCTAACTATAGTAGTCCCGGGACAAGACGCACCTGCGTGAACTAAGGACGCAGGGGCGGAAGAGATCACCCGCAGGCGCGACAGGTAAAATCCGCAGGGGCGGTGACAAGGCTGTAGGCTAACGCAGGCACGACGCAGGCGCTGGCGGCGGGCGCTATGGCACGGTCTCCGCAGGGGCGGCGGTTTCCAGGCGCGGGGACGGCGACTGTGCAGAATGCAATCTCGCGGCTTCTCTTTAGCCTCTTCACGTGATCAAATCACGTCTACTCTCTTCCAGATTCATACACAAGCATAAACATACACATTTCAACATCACCTATGATCAACACATCTAATCCTAAGCTAAGGAAGGAAGAACAAGAAAGAAGAAAGAAAGAAAGAAGAAGCAAGGGATACATACCACAGTTGTGGCCTAGGCACGAAACTGATCCAAGGCAGTATCTCCACTAGCTCTCAAGCTCAGCAACAACATCATACCACATCAACATCCACCAAAACCCACACAAACAACTCTTCCACACTAAGGAGAAAACAACAGCAAGATCAATTAGGAGAAAGGGAGAAGCAAGAAGAACGTAAGGGTAGTTGGGGAAGATGAAGAATGAAGAAACCCTTCATCCTAAGGTAAGGAAAGGTTAAAAAGGAAAGAGAGTAAAGCATGGTCCAACGGTCAACAAAGCCGGCTGCAGTCGCAGGAAACCGCAGGGGCGGATTTCCTGGCCGCAGGGGCGGAACAACAGGGGAGCCGCAGGGGCGGCCTCACAGACCGCGCGGGGGCGGCTAAGGCCAAGACTAGCTCCCAAAACTAAGACTCTTACAGGAAGCGCATTCCGCATCCGCCAAATTCTTTTTTTCTTTTTTTTGGAAAAAAAATCTCGTACGCATGCGGATTTCACATGCGCCCCAAGCTGGGGTGAAAGCGCATTCCGCATTCGCCCAACCTTGGCGCAGTCGGAATGTGCATCCGCCTTTTTCCCTTAGCGTTTTTTTGTCTGCTCGGTTAACATCACTCATTTTTGGTGGTTGCTTGTCAAGAAACATTAATAAGCGGTAATTTTACCGAAATAGATTTATAAGCTAAGATTTTGTATTAGCACGTGAAAGTAAGAGGTGATTGTACTATGTTTCTTTTTAAATAGGTTAGTTTTTGTGTGCAAGAATATCGAAATAAGGTAAAATTTTGTATAATATTTTTGAGAAGTTATTTTTTTGCAAAAATCAAACATGTTTAAGTTAGATGATTGGGCCACATTGAGTTTCATGTGATGGAAGGGTAGCCACTAGCATGTGTGTGAGAAGTGTATGGTTTCCACGGAAGGGAACCAACGGAGAAGTTATCAAGAGATCGAAGTGCAATATTTTCAGACTTTCAAGTTCCCACATTGGTTTTGGAAAATGACAAGTGCATGAAAAAAGAGTGTTTAGTGCATTTTGATGCCAAACTTTCAATTCAAGGTGGGTCTCTTCTTTTGAGGGAATGATCTTAGACATTTTTGTATACTATCCTTTAGCAGAGTCAATATAATTTAGTTAAAGTTAAATTATGTGTAATCTTATATCTCGTCCATTACATATCAATGTTTAAGGAAAACTATTAATGAAATTGGAATATGAAAAAAAACTACCTAGAGACTTTAGGTAAACAAAACACTATTTAATTGTTCTTTGGTGGGACACAAATTATACTTTAGTAAAATATAATTTATTAGTTAATAGGAGGGATTCAAACTATCAATGTTAATAGGAGTGATACAAACACTATTTATTCTTTGGTGGGACACAAATTATACTTTACTAGAGACTTTAGGAAAAAAAACTCAAAATTATACAAGTATTAACATTGAACTGAAAATAATACCAACTTTAAAAATTACTAAGAGTGATAAAAACCATCAATATATTTATCAAAAAATAATATGTCATACTTTTCTAGCAAAAAACCTAACTTCGATGATGACGTGACAACCGGAATGTTACATGTCATCATATAAATAGATTAAAAAGTGTTATATGGATTTTATTTTTCAAAAAATCAATTTAATAATATTTAAATATTAAAAAAATAAAAAATTGTTATTTTTAAAATTTTAAATAATAATCTTTTTAAAAAAATTTAAATAAAGTTTGAATTTTTTTTAAAAATATTTTGTAGAAAATTTAAAAACATTTATTTTTCCAAAAAATATATAATTTAATAATTAAGAAAATAGATTTTTTCAAAAATAGTTTTCAAATTTTTTTATCAAACTTATTTTCGGTTTTTTGTATAAAATGAAAATTTTAATTCTTAAAAACATTTGTAAAAAAAATCGAATTTATTAAAAAAATTTGCGTTTTGTTAGTTCGAACTTTATAATATAGGTTCAAAAAAGAATTTATTAAAAAATATTTGTATCTTTTAATGTTATGTTTCTATTTTTTTTAATAGTATTATGTATTTTGAACTTTATAATATAGGTTTAAAATTTGCGTTTTATTAGTTCGATCATTGTGTTCCGTTAGTTTAAAAATCATGTTCTATTATTCAAAAATGTCTTAAGTAAAAATATGGTTTAAAGTATAACTAACAAAAAAGAAAAAAAATACGCGAATCAGTAATAGAAAATATTAGAACTAATATTATGTAAATTTAGGTAACAACCGTTATTGGTGGAAGAATAAACAAGCTAAAGATTGTTAGTAGTAGCTAACGATCATTAGCATAGGCTAACGGTTGTTACAAAAAAAAAAATTCTCTTCCTATAATGATCGTTACTCTTGAAAAAAATAGTTACATGCTTGATGATCGTTAGTGTGTTAATTCTTTTTGATAACGAACGTTAGAATAGGCTAACGATCGTTACATGTGGATAGGGGTGTCTCTAGGTCGGATTTGGGGCGGGGAGTACCCTATTCATCCCATCCCCGTTTAGTATAATGTCCCTAATCCCCATACCCGTTCAGGTACTGAAAATTGTCTTCATTCCCGTCCTCCTCGGATATTCATCCCCATCGGGAAATCCGCATCCCAATTTATTTTTCCCTTTTAAAGTATTTATGGATTTTCCTCGTAAAACTCCCCGTCCCCGTACCTGTCACTGTTTAACTTTCAAGAGTTTGATAAAAATATTAAGAGAATAATGAGGTAGAGAAGTCCTTTTGTAAACCGATTACTAACTAGGCTCCTAATTATATCGGAATTAAAATAAATGGTAATAAATCGGGATATTAGGAGGGCAGTTTGGGGGTTATATGAGATTCAATGGCATTGTCGTAAATAATGGGCATGCATAATATATTCCATATCTTCTATTAGCCGTAAAAATCGGCATATCACATCCCGCGTCTTTTCGGTTTTCCTTTCTCACATCCGTCTTTTTCGGCTTTTTTCCTTATACGGGGTTAGCCGTGAGGTTGTCCGATCTTTCAACACCAAGGACGAAGACCAACGAGAAGATGAAATAGGCGTGAAGATGGAGGGTTAGACGTGTGGAATGGATGGTTGAAGGATCCAATGGTTGGGATTGGACCGTGCTGGATAAGTTGGATAAGCCTTTATCTCACATTAGCGACTCTCCTTTAATCTTAGACTCCGGGGAAGAACGATTCCGGGAAGTAAAAGAAGTTGTCTGGAGATCGAATAGCGTTCAACCCAAGCCTCTCACCGGGGATGGACGTTTCTTCTAGCTGCCAAGCGAAACTGGACGCGTCTCTCACCCGTCCATGGTTTTGAAAATGTCTCTCACCTAATCAAGACTCGAATCACTCGAGAAGGAATACTTAAAAGTATCAAAATGTTTAATAATCTGAATATCCGAAAATGACGTCCAGCTTGGCCTTATATAGGCAAGGTGGGACGTCCAAATGTGCTTACATGGGCTGCGGGTTTGATCCAAGATCGAGCCCGAGATGAATTAAAGAAATGAAATAAAATGCGTTTTTTTTTTAAATTTTTAAATTTTATTTATGTGCAGCGGCTGCTGCGGTAGATGACGGAGGAACAACAAAGGTGACCCGTGGCTAAAAATAACGTTCTAGGTTTTCCCACTAGTAGCCCTGATAGGTTTGCACCGGTTGAACCGTTAAGGTTTACAAGAAAAAAATGTAATTGGATCTCAGGCGGAAATTTCTTTGTGGAAAAAAAAATCAGGCCACAATTCAGTCTTTTTCAAGTAATTGACAATTAGATTGTGAAAAAGCAGTTGTTAACGATAATAGAATACTAACCGTTACTCCTTCTGCCCCAATCGTTTTTTTGTTGAAACCTTCTTGACGAATCTTGAAAGCTTCGATTTTTGTTTTGACGGCGCGGCTGGTGTTGATTAACCTTTGTTCTGATGCCAATTTGATACGGGGTTAGCCGTGAGGTTTCCCGATCTTTCAACACCAAGGACGAAGGCCAACGAGAAGATGGAATAGGCGTGAAGTGTACCACCCCGAATCTGTAGGACTCGAAGTGCTACTGGTTTAGGATCTCACAATGGATCCTGACCCTAACCTCACAACAATTTCACTGAATCTTACAACAAGACACCAACAGATTAAATATAAAACATGAAATTGATATAAAAGTATCAAAAGGTTTATACAACACTGCTGAGTACAATCAAAACAGAAATCCGTACACTATGGATAACCCAAAATCCCACGATGTCGCCCAGTGTACGGAACCCTCAGCAGATCACCCTCTCTGGATCACTCCGCAGTTCTCCTAACCTGCGAGGGATCTACAACACGGTATAAAATCGTTAGCTAACCATACACATATATAAGAAGATGCTAGAGCACAAACACATATCAAGAATATTTACACCTCATCATGATATCACACATTTACCCGGTTTATTATCTTTCATAACTTAAATCACTCAATCGTATAAACAGATGTATATGAAAATATGTGACACGAGGAATATAATCTCCGCCTCTGAGTGCTCTAGCCAGCTGGAGTAGTATCAGCACACCTCCCATGTACCCTATGGGAGTGGTGAGGGTCCTTCCTTTATACCAGATCTGGCCTGACTACAGAGAACCTCCCAGCCTCCACTACGGATGAAAGGGAAAGGTTATCACGGCCACTACAATGGGCGGTCAATATATCATAGGTCGGTGACCATCAGAAGTATGCTATAAAGCATAAAACAAACACCACTCAAGCACACATCCAATATAAGGATGACAGTTAAGTAAGTCCTATGGACTTACCTCAACCTCAGGAGTCTCATACTCAAACTCAAACGGCTTCGCTCTGGAGATCAACACAGCCTAAACAAGGTATAACACATATATCACACTCATATCCATAACAAGGGTCACACCTAGAACCAAGGGATCCATAAGGATCATATTCCAACTCGTAAACCTCAAGGTCGTAACCGGCACAAACGATACCGTACTCAACCTCATTCTAACCTCATACTCGTACCTAGCATGATACTACCGCTCATACTAGGAAAG
This sequence comes from Fagopyrum tataricum, assembly GCA_002319775.1. Lineage (NCBI taxonomy): Eukaryota > Viridiplantae > Streptophyta > Magnoliopsida > Caryophyllales > Polygonaceae > Fagopyrum > Fagopyrum tataricum. The sequence continues at coordinate 34,375,535 of CM008286.1, forward strand.
GAAAGGATCTACCTAACTCTAGGTAGAACCGGGACAAAACGCACCTGTGTGACAAAGGGGACGCAGGGGCGAAAGGCAAGCGGCCGCGGGCGCGGCGGAACGTAGCCGCGGGGCGGTGACACGGCCGCGGGGCGGCGATAACGCAGGAAGTTATCCTGCGGCTTCTCTTCGGCTCTT
>CM008286.1:34385711-34675511 GCA_002319775.1 Fagopyrum tataricum
TTAATATTTTAGAGATCGATATGTATCATAAGAACAAGGTCTTATTAAATTTTGGATAACTAATTATACTTTTTATTGTTGTCGTTTAGTTTAGATGGAGAATAATGTTTCTCAGATTCGTTGTTTCTTTGCTTTGCTTGAATGATGAACTTGTGAGAATTCTTGTGAAGATTCTTCTCGATTACCAATAGAAAAATGGTAGCAAACAACATACAATTGGAAAGACATACCTGTTAGTTTCAGTACTATGTGCGGAAAGAGTGGTGTGAAGGATGTTTGTAGAAATAAGTACGAGGCAATGAAAAAAGAGTGCAAGCCGTGAAATTTGCTTATGAACTCAAAGACTAGCTTGGCTAGAACGATAGTGCTCGTATGATCACAACTTCTCAACACTTCTAATGAATAGTGGGATAGAAAGATTAAGGTACTTCTACTAATTTCTTTTACTAGAATAAATTGAAAAAATGTGTACCATACTGATGTATTTGTTAATGATGCAGAAAGATGTGAATTGTAAGAAATATAGGAATAAAGGAATGGATGCTGAGTATGAAGAGATATTGCGTTCACTTCTTTATGGAAATGTAGCAATAGGGCGACTCGCCATGTCATCTAGCATGTCTCTGAAACAAGTCTTGAGCATGTGTCACTTGCAGCTGATGAGATTGTAGGAGTAGATGATGTTGGAGGTGATGATGAGTTCTTTCGCACATTTGTTGATAGCCGCAATGATGAAAGAGTATCTAGCCACTTTGGTATACGAAATGACCTCACCAATCTGCTATTTGAGATAACAACAGCTCCTACCCCAAATCCGGTGACTAGAGTTACACATGAGAAGGCTCAGTGAAGAGAAAAAGAAGACAATCAAGCGGCTCTTCTAAGTTAGAAGAACATCTAGCACACTCAAGGGAACAAAGTGAGAAAATGATTGCAATTTTTCAAGGTGAAATGAACCAAGGGTTTAGAGGAAGATAGAATGATGACAGAAGGAATAGAAATGTTTGATCGGTTTGTGGAGAAGAATCTAGTTGAGGATGGCTCATCGTTCTGGTGTTTTATTATTTCCAAAACTAGAGTGGTGCAGGATTTGAGACTCTTGATTAAATTGGTAGATGATGAGAAAAGAGTGAAGTGGTTAAAATGGGAGTTTTATAATCGTTGAGTGATGATAGAAATGAAACTCTTGGCTCACCGTTCTGGTGTTTTATCATTTTCATTGTTAGACATTTGTATTTCGTGTTAACGTTATGTTATTTTCTTTAAGGATATGTGTGTTACATTGTCCTTGTCTGACATTTGTATTTCATATTAATGTTATGTCATTGTCATTGTTTGACATTTGTTTTAAGGATATGTGTGTTTTATCATCTTCTTATGCACATGATAATCATCTACTTATTTATTTATATAATTGTAGGTCCACAACAAGAAGTTTGAATATCATGTCAAACGGAGAAAAGAAAATGATCAAGAATTGTAGAAACGTCGTCAGCACATAAAAATGTTCACATGTTGGCAAAATTTGCAAACAATAAATGCTTTGGTGGCCGACCATTACTTTAAACACATGCACAAGGAGCCTTGCTACACTAAGTACGAGCGTGAGAAATTGTGGATGGATAACATATTGACGGGTCATCACATTCGGACTATCAATATGTTTCGAATGGATTCTAAAGTCCTTTTGCGGTTGTGCAACGATTTAGAACAACAGTGTGATCTAACCCCAATAAGAGGGGTTTCCGTATTGGAAAACGTGGGATCTTTCTATATACCTTGCTCAAGGAGCATCAAATCATGTTGTTACTGAACATTGTCAACGATCAACGGAAACCGTCCATCGAGCATTCCATGACGTCTTACATTCATTCAGCGGACGGGGGAATGAAGGCCATGGACTAGTAAGTGACCTTATCCGACGAAGGAATACTAATTTTCGTAGGACAACTACTCATATTGTTGCAGATCCAAGATATAAGGATTACTTCTAGGTACAAGAATTTTTTTTAAATGGATTAGTGTTTATGATTATTCACTAAACCGAATGTCATTCATTTGTAGGATTGTATTGGTTGTCTAGATTGAACACATATTAGTGCCTGCATCCCTGAAGAATCACAAGGTCCATTCATTGGTCGCAAAGGAAACACCACATTCAACGTCCTAGGAGTTTGTGATTTCAACATGTTATTCACGTTTGTGTTGTATGGTTAGGAAGGGTCAACACATGACGCCAAGGTTTTGGACAATGCTATTTGCAACCCAAATGTACAATTTCCTCTTCCGCATGCCAACAAGTACTATCTTTGCGACAAAGGATATGCAGATAGGCCAATTTATCTGGTTTATACTCGAAGACAAGGTATCTCCTTAATCAATTTGATAACGAACCACCAAACAACAAGAAAGAAGCGTTCAACTTGGGCACACTTTTCTCTAATTATTTCTTAAATAACTAAGTTGTAGAATCATTCACGTGAAACTGAACTATATATAAACATGGTACAACAAGTTTAGTACATAAACTTCATATCATATATCTAATAAAACTAATTGATCCAATGAGCAAGAAACATGGTACAAATTTAGTACATAAATATCTAAGTTGTAGAATCATTCACATGAAACTGAACCATATAAAACTAGATGCAGGTTTAAGTTGTAGAATCATTCACGTGAAAAAATAATATATACCCTGTTAAAGCAATAGCACCAACAAGTACCAATAAATAAAAGTTTTTAGCAGATGCTTGTTGTTCATTACAAACCAAATCAGAAATCACTAAACTCATAATAGCACCAACAAGTACCAATAAATAAAATTTTTTAGCACATGCTTGTTGTAGAATCATTCACATGAAACTGAACAACAAAACTAGATGCATGTTTAAGTGTTTAGCAAAGCTTCCCTTGCTCCTCCGTTATAAGCAAAGTTGTATTCTTATACACTTCAGTTCTCTTTCAAACATTGTAACTCGATCACTAGTTACCCATAGAATTTCACTTTTGGTCCAAACAATTCAGAAATAAATCACTCGACTCATAATAATCAACCACTCAAATGATAATAATCAATCACTGCCTATTCCTTGACATTCCTATACTTGGCAAAAATAATCAGGTCCAAGGAAGATGAGATTGAAGCAACGACTTGAAATAATTAGGTTACCAAAGAGAAGAATTTGAAGCATAGAGGGGAATGCTCGTGTTGTGAATTAGGTCACCTGAAGGAAGAGTTTGAAGCAACGGCTTGAATATTGCCAGCAACGGCTTGAAGGTTGCCAACAACGGTGTGAAGCTCTCCAACGGCGGTGGCATTCAAGGAAGAAGATATTGAAGCAACGACTTGAAAGAATTAGGTTACCAGAGAGATAAGTTTGAAGCGCAAAGAGGAATGCTCGCGCGAGGTTGTGGATTAGGTTAACTGAAAGAAGAGTTTGAAGCAACGGCTTGAAGGTTGCTAGCAACGGCGTGAAGCTCTCCAACGGGGTGGCCTCGAAGGAAGAAGAGATCGTCGGAAACACCAGACGACTAGCGAGATGTTCTCCAAGCATCGGCGAATGTTTTGGTGAGAGAAGGTACTAGTTTTATACCTGGTAGTATCATAAATATGTTTAATAGTAGGGACAAGACAGTCATTTTGATTCTAAAAACACATACCGTCAATTTTTTTAGAGTTTCATATACACTACAAAAAACCATTTACACTAGTGTATTTTCGGCACACAAAACACACAAATAACTTGAAACACTCACAATCACTAGTATACACTAGTGATTATGGGTTTCCAAACACAATCTTTATCTCCAAAACAAATTTTTAACACAACTTTAGAGACTCATAACTCTCGATTCGACCGTTGGATCTTCCTATACTTTTAATACGACAAACTACATATTACCAACTATAACATATAAAAAAATCAACCGTTAAAGATAATTATAATGTACCTAAAGTTGGATCCAAAGAGGGTCATTTGAACACTTAAATTTTGGAAAACTAGCACTTGAAAATGTAGAGTCCAAGAACACTATCTAGGCTCCTGTGTTAGTATAGGGGAAGGTTAAACCGCCACAAACATCCTAACACAAAGAAGATACGGAGAGGGAACAAAGTAACCTAACCAAGACGAAGATCCCTACAAAACGAAGAGGAAGTTGGCTACTCGATGCTCCTGGTTCAAGGGGTTCGAAACCTTAATGTCATACGCAATCACAAGGGATAAAAGAGGGTGATTTGCTACCAAGACAAGGATGGAGGAAGAGACATGGCTTAGATGCCCATTTCTCACCTATTGGTGGGTCGCAGAATACGAGCTGACCAAAGGAGGAAGGAGTAGGTGAAGCTTCTATGTTGTTCGCATGAGGAAGGAGTGGCCCATCCCGCCTGTCTGGACAACTCTAATGCTCAAAAAAAGAAGAGTTGCTCCGAGTCGGGTGCTGATGTTGCGCGAGGTAGGCTTCATTGTTGCCTTTTGTTTAGTCTTGAGGGTAGGAGATTCAACTGATGTTTGTTGTCAATTTCTTCGACCTTCAGTCCCGGTAAGGATAGGCGTTGCGTGAAAGGATGCTCTTGTTGACCAGATCATGAGGAGGAGAGGCCCTACTATTTCGATTTAGGTGATGATGATGAGCGGGATGGTTCAGTTGTGGCCTTTTGTGTGGTTTGATGATAAGGAATAGCCGACTGAGTAGCTCGAACTAGATATCATGGCAACACCGATGGAGAAGGGAGGAGAGAATTGTATGTGAAATAAAGGGTAGGAAGGAAGTTTCTCGTTTCAGAGGTGACGAAGGTTGTAATTAACCACCATTCTCTAGTCCTCAATCCTGTTATTGCAAGTTGTCAATGTACATAGTATGGTTCCCTCTTGATTGTTAGAATTGTACGTGAAATAGTGAGGAAGTGGATAAGGATGAATCAAACGAACGGAGAGAGCATGCTCCCTTGTTGGGTTACGCTGAATGTTTGTTGGGATAAGGTGTTTAACAGTCCAAACAAACAAGGTATACTATGGAGCCATGGTAATGGTAAGGTTATTAAGACGTTGTGGTTAACACGAATATTAGACCAATCGAGAATTATTGGCCTAAATGGTTTAAGTTCGGTGAACTCGAAATCGCGAGTCGAGTTTTCGGAATAAAGTTTTTTGTGTATAACACATATTCTAGGTTAGAAGAAAAATAACCCACAAATTCCTCTTCAAGAATTCTAAACAATTCCTTAAAGATATATGCCGCCACACAAACATTTTATACTTAGTAGTTTTCTCCATGTCCTTTGTTCACGCCTAAGAGAAAAAAGAGGTCTTACCCTATTGTTGCTTTAGAAAATAAGGTGTTGTATGATGTGAGCCAATCTTGGCAACCAATGAGAGAAAAGGAGTATAGAAGTGAAAGGTCGTACTATTCTTTGGTAGGTAGTAAGAAAATAAAAGAGGTAGGGAAAAAGGATAGGATTAGGGTATTTCTAAGTATTGTTTGGCTACAAAGGGTAAACATACCCACATGAAATGATCGGAGAAAGTGTAACACCCCGAATCCGCGGGACTCGAGGTGCTACCGGGCTAGGATCTCACAATGGATCCTGACCCTAGCCTGACAACAATTTCACCGATCTTACAACAAGACACAACAGATTAAAACCAAAACATAAAACTGATATATAAACATGTCAAAAGGTTTATACAACTGTTGAGTAAACAAAACATATCATATATATATACATATCAAAAATACCCATCCACGAGTTTAACTCCAGTGTACGGAGCCCTCAGCAGATTGCCCCGTCTGGATCACTCTGCAGTGTCCTAACCTGCAAAGTCTACAACGCATTACACGTTAGCTAACCAAAACACATACAAAGGAAGATGCTAGAGCACATGCACACGTCAGAACTTAAACATATAAACATGTTGTCACACATTTACCCATTTTATTATCTTATAATAATAGTCCAGCGCATACAGCGTATAAATAATAACTCAATATGAACGTATGTGACACGAGAAATATAACCCCCGCCTCTCGGGAATAGTGCCAGCTGGAGTGGGGATCCGATACCACCTCCCGTGTACCCTATGGGAGTGGACAGGTGTCCGCCCACTGAGCCATACTGGCCTGCCCGTAGAGAACCTTCAGGCTCCCAGCGGGATGAAAGGACAAGTTGTCACGGCCTACAATGGGCAGTCAATAGACCATAGGTCGGGTAATACAATATATCATACGGCTGCAGGAGAGCTCAACTGCTACCAAGGCTGGCTTCCAAGCCCAGCATAACCTCAGCCAACACTCACACAAGGTACCACACACACAAAACTCTCACAAAACTCTTCCACAACTCAAGAACAAGATCCAAGGGAGCAAGGGAAGCAAAGAACGTGGAGAGAAGCTGGAGAAGAAGATGAAGAAACCCTTGATCAGCCAAAGGTAAGAAGGAGCAAAGTAAAGGGTAAAGCACGGGTCAACAAGGTCAAAGAAGACGGCTGCAGCCGCCGGAAACCGCGGGGGGGCGGTCCAAGCAGCCGCAGGGGCAACGCCACTCACTGCGGGGGCGGCAAGACCAACCTCGGCCAAAGCTAATCTCGGCCAAGGTCCGGTCTCGGCCCGAAAGACTACGGCTCTTACATCTCTCCCCCATAAAAAAAGTTTCGTCCCGAAACTTGCATAAACCTCGAAAGCACATAACCTCAAAACGGGGATACACTCTCTATCATAGAGGTATCATAACACATACCTGGCTCAACCATACGCTATAACAACACGGGCGTGGAGAAACATCATCTCCCGCAAAAGATCACAATCCTATCCACGCATAGAGAGAAGCGTCTCTAGCCAAACCAACATCGGGCATGGAGAAGATATCTCCATCCAATCTTACATATCTCGAGATAGCATGGAGGTAAGAACCATCTCCAGCTATACCTATCGGTCGTACTAGAACAACAGGTTCTGTAACAGATCATACACACATCAAAGCTAGCACGAAATAAACACAGTATGGCATATAAGCACATAAACACATAAGCATATAACACTCACCGAGGTAATACTAAGATCTACCCGGCGACCCACTGTACCCCTATCCCCAGCATAGAACTCTGGATAGTTCCTCTGGATACTATCCTCAGTCTCCCAAGTAGCCTCCTCAGGTCCACGTCTCGACCACTGTATCCTCAACATAGGAATGTCCTTCGAACGCAGGCGTCTCATACCTCGTCTAGGACTGCAAATAGGATGCTCAACAAACGTGTGGTTCGGCTCAACCACCAAATCATCATAACTCACAATGTGTCTCGGGTCTGGTATATACTCCCTCAGCTGAGACACGTGGAACACAGGGTGAACACCCTCTAATCTCGGAGGCAAATCTGGCCACATCGGGCTTCAGTCCACCCCACCAGTATATACGTCTCAAATCCTGATACATCTTACTCGTACCTGGATGTACCGAGTAAGGTGTACAGTGAGCCTCCTGTAGAATCCTCTGACGTAAATCTGCGTCAGCAGGTACACAGACGCGACCTCGGCGTCTCAACACTCCATCTGCCCCCAGAAGGAAATGTGGTGTCTCATCTCGAGACATCCTCTCCCATATCCTCAGCAACGTCGGGCAAGTCTCCTGCTTCTGTTGGATCTCCCCCAACAGATCAGGTAGAACCTCTAAGATACTCAGTCGGGCATCCTCATCAGGAAACTGGATGTCCAACTCTAACCATCTCAGGTCTCTCTGCAGCTGAGACTGTACTGTCAATCTCGCGATCGCCTGCTCTCGCGGCGTCTTCCGGCTCAGGGCGTCGGCGACAACGTTCGCCTTCCCCGGATGATGATACAGAATCTCCAAGTCAAAATCCTTAATCAGCTCGACCACACCTACGCTGGCGGTTATTCAACTCCCGCTGCGTAAAAATATACTTCAAACTCTGATGGTCGGTGAAGATCTGGCATGTGGCACCATACAGGTAATGTCTCCAAATCTTCAATGCATGAACTACCGCGGCCAACTCCAGATCATGAGTCGGGTAGTTCTCCTCATACGTCTTCAACTGTCGAGACGCATAAGCAATCACTCTACCCCGCTGCATTCAACACACATCCCAAGCCAAGCTTGGATGCATCACTGTAACCACGAAGTCAGCTGTGCCAAAACAGGAGCAGACGTCAAACGTCTCTTCAGCTCTCCGCATACACTGATCAGACCACACAAATCTGGTAGTCTTCCTCAGCAAACTCGTCAGTGGACGGGCAATCACGGAAAATCCCTCCACAAAGCGTCTGTAATAACCGGCTAGGCCAAGGAAGCTACGTACCTCCTTGACGTTCGTCGGTGTCATCCATGCCGCTACTGCCTCAATCTTCGCCGGATCAACCTTGATCCCCTCGGCGGAAACAATATGACCCAGGAATGCTACCTCTGGCATCCAAAACTCGCACTTAGAGAACTTCGCATAAAGTTCTCTATCCCGCAAAACCTGTAGTACCGTCCTCAAATGTCCTGCATGCTCCTCTCTGCTGCGAGAGTACACCAGGATGTCATCTATAAAGACCACCACAAACTGATCCAGGAAGTCGATGAAGATGTTGTTCATCAACTCCATGAAAACTGCCGGGCATTCGTGAGCCGAATGGCATCACTACAAACTCGTAGTGTCCATAACGGGTCCGAAATGCCGTCCTGCGCACATCCTGATCTCTCACCCTCAGCTGGTGATATCTTGAGCGCAGGTCTATCCTGGAGAACACCGAAGCTCCCTGTAACTGATCCAGCAAATCATCAATGCGCGGCAACAGATACTTGTTTTTGATGGTCACCTTATTCAGCTCTCGGTAATCTATGCATAGCCTCAACGATCCGTCCTTCTTCCGTACGAAGAGGAACGGTGCCCCTCATGGGGATACGCTAGGGCGAATGAAGCCCTTCTCAGCCAACTCCTCGAGTTGCTTCTTCAGCTCTAACATCTCGACAGGCGCCATCCGGTATGGGGCCTTCGAGATCGGTCTCGTAGCCGGCTCTAAATCAATCCGAAAGTCCACACTCCTCTGAGGTGGCAAACTGGACGGCTCAGCAAACACATCAACAAACTCATCAACCACTGGGATATCCTCTAAGGCTGGACTCTCCCCCTCCTTCATAGCGTAACACCAGAAGGCCTCACAACCCTGGGCAATCAACCTAGCTGCCTGTATAGCACTGATAACCATGCCTACCTTCCCGAGGTCCCAACCTCGGAAAACCGCTAACTGACCAGACTCGGTAGAGAGGGTGACAGCCCTCCTACCCACATCTAAAACCGCAGAATGCCTATCCATCCAATCCATACCAAGGATGACTTCCTCATGCTCCAGCGGCATGACAAAGAAGTCAACTAAAAGCACACGGTCCCTATAGAAATGGGACAGTCATGGATCTCACGGGTACCTCTGACCCTACCCCCATTGGGTAGCCCTATAATAAAGGGCATCCCCTCTACAGTGTCTAGACCTAGACGCTCAACACAAGCAACAGATATGAATGAGTGCGTAGCACCCATGTCAAACAAAACACGAACAGGTAAGCCATAAATCAGAATGGTACCTGTAGCAGTAGGTGCAGCCGGCTCCTCTGCACTCCTCAGCTCAAAAACTCGGCCCTGAGGGCCACGGGTGTCATTGGTGCTCCCACCACGACCTCTACCTCTTCTCGGCCCAGGAGCAGATCCCTGAGCCGTCTGACGATCTGGGACCTTCTGTTGTCTCTGTGTCTGTTGCTGCTGAGGTGGCCTTTGTCCACCCCCAGCTCCACTAGCAGGTGAAGAACCCTGCTGTGAAGAAGCTCCGCCTTGACGGCAGAACACTACTCTGTGACCTCGCCCACCACACGTGAAGCAAGTCACCGGCTGTCTCGGGCACTCTGGCCTAATATGTCCCTGCTCTCCACAGTTATAGCACTGTCGAGCTCTACCAGTAGCCGGTGTAGGCGAAGGCTGACTCCAGCAACTCTGGCCTCGCCCTGACCCAGCAGCTCTAGCCGTACCGCTAGTCTGCCCGGTACGCTGCCTCTTCTCAGACCCCCCGGTCTGTGAAGCTCTCCTCTGACTGACCCGCTCACGCTCATAGTCAGCGGCTCGATCCTGGTAGTCCATCAGGGACTCACAATGAAATCCCGCCATATAAGCCCGGGTGGCATCCCTCAGCCGTCGGGAAAACAGATACACATGTTGATCAGTAGGAGGTGCAGCTGGTCCTAACAGTGCCAGCTCCTCCTAAAACCCCCAGATGGCCTCAGAAACTGGCACATCCTCGAACCCGACCTCCACAAAATCCCTGAGTCTCTCTTTCCTCAGTAGGGCAGGGCAGAAACGCTCTTGGATCATAGACCTCATCTGCTTAAAACTGGTGACCTGACCTCGTCCGAATCTCCATCATTGCTGCGCTAACTCCCTGAACAAGCTCTGCACTAATCCGACCTGTCTATCAGCTGGACACCTAATAGACTCCAGAGCCGAGTCTACGTGTCCTATCCACAACTCTACCTCCAACCCCACCTTCCCAGAGAAAGGGGGTACTCCCATCTGATGGAAAGCCTTCAACCAACTGTCTGGTCGAGGCCCTCTATACTCCTCCTGTACTCGAACGACCTCAGCAACAGGTGCCGGTGCAGCTGGCACCTGTGTAACGATGTGGGACCTCTTAGATGGCCCCTCCTACGCTGGCAGATCCGGGGCACGTCTACCTGCCCTGGCAGCCTCCTCAACCCGCCAGATGTAATCACGGAAGGCTGGTCCCTCCATGGAGACACGGTCCGAGTCTACTGACTGGACTCGCTGTGGACCCTCTCCCCCAATTGTGCCTTCCCCCATCTGATGGAAAGCCTTCAACCAACTGTCTGGTTGAAGCCCTCTATACTCCTCCTGTACTCGAACGACCTCAGCAACAGGTGTCAGTGCAGCTGGCACCTGTGTAACGATGTGGGACCTCTTAGATGGCCTCTACGGCAGTCTCGCTGTGGAACCCCTGTCCCCCAATTGTGCCTTCCCCCATCTCAGGGGCGGCACTCTCAGCAATCTCTACCTGAACGTCCTCTGCTGCATGCAGCTCAGCAGCAGGGATCCTACCCCGTCCTCTACCTAACGGAAGTCTGCCTCTACCCCGTCCTGCTGTAGGTAAGGCTCTAGTCTGAACCATCTGCAGAGGACATAAACCCAACTCAGATGTCAATATATATTCCGTATGAATAGGTATATAACATATCATCACAACAGATAGTATTTATCTATACATATATATACCTATACTGTCGAGATCTTTAGAGGGGTGATGGCTCACGTACACGATATCCCAAAACGTTTTGTACTCATTTCAAAACCAAAACCTTTTGAAAAGTCAGACCCCTTTCGGGTTCTGTTTATTTATCTATCATACCTTTATCGCAGATTACAAGTGCCATTGTTGTCAACCTGGGCTCTGATACCACCTTTGTAAAGCCCCGAATCCGGGGGACTCGAGGTGCTACCGGGCTAGGATCTCACAATGGATCCTGACCCTAGCCTGACAACAATTTTACCGATCTTACAACAAGGTACAAACAGATTAAAACCAAAACATAAAACTAATATATAAACATGTCAAAAGGTTTATACAACTGCTGAGTACAACAAAACATATCATATATCTATACATATCCAAAATACCCATCCACGAGTATAACCCCAGTGTACGGAGCCCTCAGCAGATCGCCCCGTCTGGATCACTCTGCAGTGTCCTAACCTGCAAAGTCTACAACACGGCATTACACCGTTAGCTAACCAAACACATACAAAGGAAGATGCTAGAGCACATGCACACGTCAGAACTTAAACATATAAACATGCTGTCACACATTTACCCATTTTATTATCTTATAATAATAGTCCGGCGGATACAACGTATAAATAATAACTCAATATGAACGTATGTGACACGAGGAATATAACCCTCGCCTCTCGGGAATGGTGCCAGCTGGAATGGGATTCGGTCCCACCTCCCGTGTACCCTATGGGAGTGGTGCAGGTGGCCGGCCTACTGAGCCATACGGGCCTGCCCGAAGAGAACCTCCAGACTCCCAGCGGGATGAATGGACAAGTTGTCACGGCCCCTACAATGGGCAGTCAATAGACCATAGGTTGGTAATACAATTTATCATACGGGCTATAAAGCATAACATTTACCACTCAGGCACACATCCAATATATGGAGGGCAGCTAAGTAAGTCCTATGGACTTACCTCAACCTCGGGAGTCACAGACTCAGAATACTCGGCTCCGCTCTGGAGATCAACTCAACCTAAACAAGGTATAACGCATACATCATATACATATCCATACAAGGGGTCACACCTAGACCCAAGAGATCCATACGGATCATATTCCAACTCGTAATCCTCAAGGCCGTAACCGGCATAACAGTTCCGTACTCAACTCATTCTAACCTCAACTCACACCTAGCATGCTACACACTCATACTAGGAAGGAAAATGATCTACCTAGCCTTAGGTAGATCCGGGACAAAACGCACCTACGGGTCACAAGGGACGCAGGGGCGAAAGCAGGTGGCCGCAGGCGCGGCGGGATGTGGCCGCGGGGGCGGTGACACGGAACGTGGGCGGCCGCTGGCACGCCGCTGGTGCAACGCTGGCGCCTGGACAATGTCGCCGCGGGGGCGGTGACTCACGGCCGCAGGGGCGGCGACTGCGCAGAGCATGATTCTGCGTTTCTCCTCTGTCCTTCACGTGATCAATTCTCGTCTTCTCTCATCCAAAACCAATCCCAAACACATACATACACATACCAGCATCAAAACGTGCCTAGACAATCATCTAATCCTAAGCTATGAAGGAAGGCAAGAAAGAAAGAAGAGAGGAGAAGAAACCTTACCACACTTGTGGTCTAAGGCTGCAGGAGAGCTCAACTGCTACCAAGGCTGCAGGAGAGCTCAACTGCTACCAAGGCTGGCTTCCAAGCCCAGCATATCCAAAGTTACAGCTTACACAAGCACTACACACTTCCAACTCTCACAAACTCTTCCAAGCTAGAACAAGATCAAAGGGGAGCAAAGGGAAGCAAGGATGCGTGGAGAGAAACTAGAGCAAGAGGATGAAGAAACCCTTGATCAGCCAAAGGTAAGAATGGGTGAAGTAAAGGGTAAAACAAGGTCAACAAAGGTCAACAAAAACGGTTGCAGCCGCCGGAAACCGCGGGGGCGGTCCAAGCAGCCGCAGGGGCGGCGCCACTCACCGTGGGGGCGGCAAGACCAACCTCGGTCAAAGCTAATCTCGGCCAAGGTCCGGTCTCGGCCCGAAAGACTACGGACGGCTCTTACAGCTTTGGGCCGAGATTGGCCTAGCAGCCCCCGCGGAAACCAGGTTCCGCCCCTACGGATGGCCGCCCCTGGGGCTCGGGGGACCGCCCCTGCGGTTTCCGGCGGCTGCAGCCGGTTTTGTTGACCCCTTTGACCCGTGCTTTACCTTTCTTCCTTCTTATGCTTTTCCTTGGCCGATCTAGGGATTCCTTCTTCACTTCACCTCCAGTTCTTCACGTTCTCCTTGCCTCCTTGCTTCCCTTGCCTTCCCTTGATCTTGTTCTTGAGTTTTTGGAAGAGTTTTGGCTTGAGAGTTGGGTATGGTAGTTGTGGTTGTTGATGGTTGTGTGTAGGCTGAGCCTGGAGGCCAGCTCTTGAAGTGTGTTGATCTCCCCTGCAGCCTAGGACCACAAGAGTGGTAAGTAACCTTGTCTTTCCTTCTTTCTTTCCTTGATTCATCTTTCTAGCTTAGGATTAGATGTATGCTAAGGGTATTGATGCTAGTATGTGTATGTACATGTTTGTATGTCGCTTTGGAATAGAAGAGACGTGATTTGATCACGTGAAGAGCCGAGGAGAAACTGCGAAATCGCTCTCTGCAGTGTCGTAGCGCCCGCGCCGTGCCAGCGGCCCATGTCACCGCCCCCGCGGCTAAGTGCCGCCGCGCCTACGGTCGCCTGTGTTCCGCCCCTGCGTCTCTCTTTCACGCAGGTGCGTCTTGTCCCGGTTCTACCTAGAGTTAGGTAGATCCTTTCCTTTCCTAGTATGAGCGGTAGTAGCATGCTAGGTACGAGTATGAGGATAGAATGAGGTTGAGTACCGTATCGTTTATGCCGGTTACGGCTTTGAGGTTTACGAGTTGGAATATGATCCTTATGGATCCCTTGAGTCTAGGTGTGACCCCTGTTATGGATATGAGTGTGATATATGTGTTATACCTTGTTTAGGCTGTGTTGATCTCCAGAGCGGAGCCGTTTGAGTTTGAGTATGAGACTCCCGAGGTTGAGGTAAGTCCATAGGACTTACTTAGCTGCCATCCTTATATTGGATGTGTGCATGAGTGGTGATTGTTATATGTTTTATAGCATGCGTTATGGTTATTATCGACCTATGATGTATTGATTGCCCATTGTAGGGCTGTGACAACTTTTCCATTCATCCCGCTGGGAGTTGGGGGTTCTTTGTGGTCAGGTCAGACCTGGTAAACGGTTTGGGCACTCTCTAGCTGGTTATAGTACCCAGAGGCGAGGGTTATATTCCTCGTGTCACCTATTTTCATATGGAGATATTTGTTTATACGATGCGTGTGTTTGACTATTGATATAAAGATAATAAACCGGGTAAATGTGTGATAGCATGATGAATGTTTATATTTCCATGAGGTGTGTTTGTGCTCTGCATGATCTCGTATATGTGTATGGTTAGCTAACGGGTTTTATACCGTGTTGTAGATCTTTTGCAGGTTAGGAGAACTGCAAAGTGATCCAGAGTGGGCGATCTGCTGAGGGCTCTGTACACTGGGGTCGTACTCGTGGGCTACGGGATATTTTGATCATGTATATACGTTATGTTTTGTTTGTATTCAACAGCGTTGTATAAACCTTTTGATACTTTTATAACAGTTTGATGTTTTGTATTTAATCTATCGGTGCCTTGTTGTAAGATTCAGTGAACTTGTTGTCAGGCTAGGGTCAGGATCCATTGTGAGATCCTAGCTCAGTAGCACCCCGAGTCCTACGGATTTGGGGTGTTACACTATCTCCATCCCACGTCTTTTCCATCTTCTCTCTATCCTACGCTCTTAGTGTTGAAAGATCGGGCAATCTCACGGCTAACCCCGTATTACCACCAAACCTCGACTACAACCCTATAGGCCTACACAATGGATAGTGTAGAAACACATTTGTCCTTCATGCCGAAGCATGTACGCTAAAGGAGGATTTGAGCAAAGCCTTTTTTGTTGGTATAAGAACATTGATATTGAGGGGGTCAGATAACCTCACAATTATCAATTCTATCAAACAAACTTTGAAACCACCATGGATAATTGACATGTTAATATCAAATATTTCTAACATGATTAATTTGTTCACATATGTTATGATTCATCATATTTTCAAGGAAGTCAACAATGTCACCGATAGACTAGCATTACGAGGACACGATTTCCCCCTTCTCACATCTTCATCCACGCCAGACGTGGAATATCTTATCAATAAGGATGCTCTTGGGTAGTCTACTTATAGAGGATGACCATCCTAACTGCTTATCTTAGAGTATCAAGAAAACATTAATTGGTCAAATAGGAAAATATTTGAATACATTGTTCATTTGTTAAAAATATTAATAATTTAGTTGAAAAAGTACATGTTACATTCAAACATTTAATAATTGTTCAACTTTTTACCGTAAGGTCCATTTTCACTAGAACACATAGGGGTGTAAATGGAGATGGGTAAAATTATGATTCCCCAACTTAGGGATGGGGACGGGGATGAAAATAGAGGTATTTGCCCCGCTCCCCGATCCATACCCGAACCCGTCGGGGAACTCGATATGGATCCCTGATGGGTACTCCGATGGGGAACCCGATGAGAATCCTCGTTGGGGAACCCGATGAGGTTCCCCGTTGGGATACATAAATAAACAAATTTTATTTTATATACGACTTTCATTTTAGGTTTATATTTAATTCAAAATTTGCCGATTCTTACCAAAATTTCAAACTATTTACACTATTGTACTTTAGTATCATACTCGTTCCTACTTACACAAAATGTATTCTAAGTTTAAATCTTTGTTTGATAATTATATGAATTAATTACGCTAATACCATCTTAGATATATTAATTTGATTTTCAATCATATGAGGATAACACCCTTGCAAAAATTTTAAATACCTCCTAAATATCAAATCGCAATTATCAAATGCACGACATACTACATGTTGTGTGTTTTTTTTATGTGTCTTACTCTCTCAAATACTTGTTTTCATGTGTAACATAAATCCTAAACCGTGAAATTAAATGATAAAATAATATAATACTTTATTTTGAGATCGTAATCTGAATGTTAGTAAGATATAACTATTTTAGTTTACACTAGTTTGTACTACGAGTCTCAATCGCACTTGAACGAACAAACCTTAATATAAACAGAATATACCTATACTTTGACAAATTGGATAAGGTGACGTGTTAAACAACCAAAATCCACGTCAACATTTCAATTAAAATGTACACCAGCATAATATAAATTGATATTTATCTTGTGATCATGAATCAAAGCTTAGTAAACTATATACACTTTTGTACTTTAAGATTTAAGAGTATCATACTCAGTCCTTCTTACACAAAATATATTTTGAAAAAATATGAGAATAACATTTCAGTTAAAATGTATATTATATGTGTAAATCATGTACATGCTAATGTTAACCGATATTAATTTGGTTTTTGAGCATACGAGGATAACACCCTCGTGAAGTTTCTGAATACGCCCTAAATATCAAATCACATTGATCAAATGCATGATAAACTACATGTTGTGTTTTTTTACATGTATATTAGTCTCAGATACATATTTTGGTGGTGCAACATAAATCATAAACTGTAATATAAAAATGATATAATAACATGTCACTTTATCTTAGATCGTAATCTAAATTTCAGTAAGATATAATTATTTTAGTTTACCCTAGTTTGTACTATGATATTGATCATACTTGAACGAATGAAACCTAATATATATATATACACGGTATACCTTAACTTCGGCAATTTTGTATATTTTTTTAATAAAAAAGGAGTTTTCTTCTTCTTTTCCTTGTGTATTTAATTAAACGGGGAAAATGAAATGTAGACGGGGATTCCCCGATGGGGATGAATATCCGACGGGGATGGGATGGGGACAATTTTTAATACCCGAACGGGTATGGGGATGGAGATGGGGGCATAATACTAATCAGAGATGGAGATGAATAGGGTTCTCCCCGCCCCATATCCGATCCATTGACACCAATGAGAACACAACACAACCATTATTTAGATAAAAATCATTGTTTAGGTAAGATATAAGAACACATAAGAGGCATATGATTATATTAAATAATGAACGTCTAAGATTAGTCTATTGAATATGGTAAGTGTTCATTACCATTATTTGAACATTAATATATATATATATATAGAAACTAAGAGATAAACACGAACACGACTAATATATCTTTCTCAAATGACAATAAAATACTACATGTAATTAATTGTGCATGAACATCAATTGTGCACGAGTATTCTAATTACTAAAATACACTATTGGTTTTTATCTGAACGATTATGTTCATCACACGATTTTTTATAAGATTATTAGAGTGAACATATGTATGTCCACTTATATGCATGCACGAGTAGTTTAATTGAACTATTATGTTCATTGCTTGGTTTTTTTTGTACATTATTAGAGTAAACATACATGTTCACGCTTATGTGCATGTACGAGTAGTTTAATTGAACACCTATGTTCATTGCCCGAGTTCAAATTACGTGTATCAATCAAGTAGTTCAAATACTAGTCAAATTAAACGGTTAAATATGCAACTTCTTGTGTTCTAATGACGAACGAGAACAGGAAGACTAAGAAGATGGAATACAAAATCGTGTTGTTGATTAGGTAAATCGGGTATAGTTAATTAAGACATGTAATATATTATATTTTTTATTTTGTAACCGACAATTCGTATATTGAATATTCTCTACTTTTATTACGTATCATAGTTGTTAAATCTATTTAATCTTATGACTGAAATTTGTTGACATTTTTTATTGTTACAATGGTTCTTACTGATATGTATGTATGTATGTATGTATGTATGTGTGTGTGTATGTGTGTATGTATGTGTGTATGTATGTGTGTATGTATGTATGTATGTATATATGTGTGTATGTATGTATGTATGCATTTATGCACGTGTGTACGTATGTTTGTATGTGTGTATGTGTTTGTGTGTATGTATATATGTGTGTGTGTGTATGTAAGTATGTATGTATGTATGTATGTATGTATGCATTTATGCACGTGTGTACGTATGTTTGTATGTGTGTATGTGTTTGTGTGTATGTATATATGTGTGTGTGTGTGTGTATGTATGTATGTATGTATGTATGTGTGTATGTATGTATGTATGTACGTATGTATGTATATACGTATGTATGTGTGTATGTATGCACGTTTGTATTTACGTTTGTATGTAAGTATGTGTGTATGTATGTGTTTATGTATGTATATATGTACGTATGTAAGTATGTATGCACGTGTGTACGTATGTTTGTATGTGTGTATGTGTGTATGTGTTTGTGTGTATGCATATATGTGTGTGTATGTATGTATGTTTGTATGCATGTACGTATGTGTGTATGTATGTATATACGTATGTATGTGTGTATGTATGCACATTTGTATGTAAGTATGTGTGTATGTATGTGTTTATGTATGTATGTATGTATGTACGTATGTATGTATGTATGTAAGTATATATGTATGTATTTATGGATGTGAGTGTGTGTTTGTGTGTGTATGTAGTGGCGGAGACAAGGGGGGTAAGGGAGGGGACTGCGCCCCCCTTGCCTCGTTATATTAACATATGTTTTGGTTTAAAGTCACATTGGTTGGATGGCATAGTTGGTTTTCTGTGTAAGGGTAATGCATGTCATGAGTTTGAGCAAGAAACCCTGCATAATTTTCTTAAAAATTTTGGCTTCTAATTTTTCCTTTCTTTTTATTACCCCCTTAAAATAAAGGCTGGCTCTGCCACTGTGTGTATGTGTATGTATGTATACACGTACAAAGTTTCTCATTCATATCAATTAGAGTTTTGACTACATTCAACATTTTCTCATTCAAAACATTCTTTATTCTCGGCATATCATTTTCCCTTGCATGCACCACTTTCCTAATTCCTTACTGAATTTCACTAAACAATGTAAAAACAGATTATTCAATTGTATTATCAAATTATTTTCCATTTTAAACATCATGTTTCAAAAAGAAACATCGGATTTGAATAAATAATATAGCTCCTCATTATCATGTCACCATATTGTCTCAACTTCAACTCTAGAGCACACATGATCTTGAGTAGGACGATCAACACTCTCTAACCAATACTCAATTCTTCCATTCTGATTACAGCGCTTCTAAAACTGTTGTTTGTCACCAGACAAAATCTTCCCAACAATGTGTTTCACATGATCTTGAGTACATGCATGCATGCATGTATGTATATATGTATGTATCTATATATGTATGTATGTATGTATTTATGTATTTATGTATGAATGTATGTATATATGTATGTATCTATGTATGCATGCATGCATGTATACATACATACATATATACATACATATATAAAAAAATTGTGGTAGTTGTATTGTATGTTCATTTATTGTACTTGTAGGACTTTTTCCACCACTAAACGTCCAGGGTTCTCCTGCCAACACACAACAACAATACAAATTGTCCCCATCAAATTAAACTTTTGTATGACTATTTCCATATTACCAATATTCAACATTTTTGTATTCACATCACAAATTATATGCAAAATCCAAGTATTCTTCTCTTTTAGTGTTCAACTTAAACTATAAACAAAATACAAGTATGATACAAAAGAACAAAAAAATATTTCACACCAATCTATTTTTGTATATCCACATTACAAAGTGGTAGTTAATGATTACCTCCAAATCACTAAAGCTTTGATTACATTTAACAGTTTTGTCATCCATATAAGTTAAAGTTTTGACTGTATTCAGCAGTTCTCCATTCAAAGCTTTTTGTCTTCTTAATAGATCATTTTTTTCTTGCTTGCACCACTTTACCAATTTCTAATTAAATTTCATTAAACAATGTAATAACATATTATTAAACTATATAATTAGATTATTTATCAATTTATACATCAAGTTTTAGAAAAATAAATCATTAAATTTTGAATAAATAATATACCTCATCATCATCATGTCACCATCTTGTCTCAACTTCTTTAACTCCAAAGAACACACAAGATCTTGAGTAGGACGGTCAACGCTCTTTAGCCAATACTCAATTCTTCCATTCGGATTGCAGCGCCTTTGAAACCGCTCCTTGCTACTAGGCGCAATCTTTCCAACAAAGTGTTTAACAAGATTTTGAGTACATAAATGCATGTGTGTGTGTGCGTGTGTGCATGTGTGCGTGTGTGTGTATGTATGTATGTATGTATGTATGTATGTGTGTGTTTGTGTGTGTGTGTATGTGTGTGTTGTGAAGAATCATTTGACCGGAAAATACAACGCTCTTCATTTGTGTCACGTTGCCCTGCACATGAGTATTAGTTACACGATTTTGCACACGTATCAAGCAAGTGTGTGTCTTGTAGCGATTAATCATCCTCGATTTACTACAAGGTGCAAGATCGTGCGCATTGACGACACGATCGCGCACATATGAACCGTGCTCCCCCTTGTTCATTTCTATCTCTCGTTGTTCAGTCGTGCACAATGAACAATACACCATGAACAAGTTATGAATAATATAGCAAAACACATTGACCAATTATATTTTATATGTTCAATAATAACTAAGAAAATACACCTTGTTTAATATCGTCGGATGGAGGACCAACTAACCAAGGTTCGAAACTTAATATAAACAAGATACAATCATGCACTTGATGCGCATAATCTTAAACGATATCTGTAACGCCCGGAATTTTATTCCGGACTTAGAGCGTTTTATAGATCTTCCCGTACGCACGAGATACCGAGTGCCGGGATTTATTCCTAAGAAAATCCCGAGCCGACTCGTCGTTTTTCCCTTTTTCCCGCGTTCCGAGTCGAAGTGAAAAAAGGTCATTTCCGACCCCTCGTTCCGGGCAAAGAGGACAAGACAGTTGTTGTCCCCTCAAGACTTTGCAGCCCTTGTCCCCCTCCCTCTCTCTCCTTCCTTCACTTTCACGTTAGACATCACTTCCACTCTTCCACACTCCCTCTCTTCTCCTCTTCTCTTCCCCATTGTTGCTTGAAGCTTGCATGTGTGGACTGCAGCAAGGGAACTACAGATCTGGAGTGGTAAGTCCCTTTCCTTCCTTCCTTCCTTCCTTTCCATTGCTGCTCTTTCCCTTCTTCTTCCTTCCTCCTTCATCCATGGCCACGGATGAAGCTTGGAGAGGTTTTCACTCAACCCTTGTGCATGTCTAGGTTCTTAGCTCGTTTAGATCAAGGAGAGGTGCCTAAGACCTGTGGAGAGTGTTTGGAGAAGATCCAGCAGAAGAAGGACTTTGGAGCCTAGGATCCAAAGTCGAAGACGACGTTCTGCGTAGAACCCGCGGGGCGGCTCAACAGGACCGCGGGAGCGGCCAGCCGCAGGGGCGGACCAGTAGGCCGCGGGTGCGGCTCAACACGCCGCGGGCGCGGCTCGGCACGGCCGCAGGGGCGGCGGCAGACACTTGGCTCGGGCGGCAGCGGACGGCCGCGGTGCGGTGTGACTCGGGCAAGGGGGCGGCAGCAGACGGCCGCACCCCGTGACTCGGGCGCGGGTGCGGTTCCTGGCAGGCGACGCAGTCCTCCGCGGGTGCGGCTCCTAGTTCCGCTGGTGCGGCTCCTAGTTCCGCGGGGGCGGCTCCTGTGTCCGCGGGGGCGCCGGCTTGACTCCACGGCTGCGGTTTCGGCAACAGTAGGTCCCTCCTCTCCATTTCTCTTCGTTCCTTCCTTAATATTGATGTTGGATCTTGTTAGTAGCATGCCTAGGATAGATCTAGAGTATCTTGGAATGCCACTTAGTGGTTATGAACCTAGGAGCCCTTAAGGCTCGATGTAAGTAATAGATATGAGCATGTGAGCATGATGGACCTTCTAGGCTAACTTGTGCCTCTTTGGTTGAGGATTACTCTTGTGGAATTATGGATTGTTGTCGGCTGTTGCATGTGTTGAGAGTGTGATGAATACTTGGTACCTAGGATGCATTCCTAGTTTGAGGGTTAGGTGATCTTGCATAGATCACTAGAGTGAAGTATAAGACTTCTTGAGTGTGAGTATGTATTGATATGCATATCTCTTGTGAGCAGGTTGTGGGCTTCCTCCTTAAGGAAGCAAGAGTGTGTTGACTTGAGTGTGGTGACGAGGTAAGTCTCCGGACTTACTTAGCTCGTATTTTACGTATTAACATTGATGTGTGCTTGGTGGTGTGTGTTTATGTTCTTGTTATAACATCTAAACCGGTAAATAGGACCACCAACCTTATATTATTGTTTGGCCCAAGTGTATGATAACGGGCGGTGACATCATCTGCCTAGCCCATGCGGGGTCTAGGAGGTTCTCGGCGACGAGTCCGGCGGGTATACGGGCGGATGCATCCGCACCATTCCTTGCCGGTAAGGGACCGAGGCGACGAGTCCGGCGGGTATACGGGTGGATGCATCCGGACTTGTTCGGCGTTTTGGCATTAAGGGGAAGTGGAGCCCCCGATATGTCGGACCGTTCGAGATTCTGGATCGAGTTGGGAGCGCAACTTACAAATTAGCCTTGCCTCCGAGATTAGAGGGTGTTCACCCTGTGTTTCACGTGTCTCAGCTGAGGGAGTATATACCAGATCCGTGGCACATCGTGAGTTATGAGGATTTGGTGGTTGAGCCGGACCACACGTTTGTAGAGCATCCTATTGCAGTCCTAGAGCGAGGTATGAGACGCCTACGTTCGAAGGACATTCCTATGTTGAGGATACAGTGGTCGAGACGAAGACCCGAGGAGGCTACATGGGAGACTGAGGATAGTATCCAGAGGAACTATCCAGAGTTCTATGCCGAGATAGGTGCACCAGTAGGATCACCGAGTATATCTTAGTACTAGCTTGGTGAGTCTTATATGCTTACATGCTTATATGCTATAATGTGTTCATTTCATGCTAGCTTTGATGTGATTATGATCTTATTAGATCTTGTTATGCTAGTATGATTCTTGTTTATAGCTGGAGATGGTTCTTTCCTCCATGTTATTGTGATACGATAAGTTTAGCTGGAGATGGTTCTTTCCTCCATGCTAGTTTGATGGACATAGTAGTGCTGGAGATGTATTTCTTCCATGCCTTTCTGTTATGATTATGATACGGCTAGAGATGTGCTTCCTCTATGCCTTGTGATATGTTTATGGTTTGGCTAGAGATGGTTTTCCTCTAGGCCCAGGATAGTATAGTTTACTGCTGAAGTTGATGATTCCCTCCATGCTTATGTTTGAGGTTATAGAGAGTGTACCTCGGCTTCCGAGTCCGAATGTTTACTGGATCTTGCAAGTTTCGGGACGAAACTTGTTTTTAGGGGGTGAGATGTGAGAGCCCTTTTCTTTCGGACCGAGATCGGACCATAGCCGAGATTGGCTTTGGCCGAGATTGGCCTTGCCGCACCCACGGGCACGTATGCCGCCCCTGCGGGTTCCCGCCCCTGCGGCCCTGTGATCCGCCCCTGCTGTTTACGGCGGCTGCAGCCGGTTTTGTTGACTCCTTTGACCCGTGCTTTACCTTCTTACCTTTACCTTCTCTTACCTTGCTGAGCAAGGGTTTCACTTCTTCACTTCACTTCTCCAGCTCCCTACGTCCTTCTTGCTTCTCCTTTATTTCCTTTGATCTTGTTCTTGGTTCTTCCCTAAGTTTACTTGAGTTGGTGTGGGTGGTTGATGTTGGTTGATGATATACTTTGATGCTGAACTTGAAGCCAGCCTGTGAGACCTTGGTTTTGTCCTTTCCTTGCTGAGCCACAGCTGTGGTATGTCTTCCTTGCTTCTTCATTCTTTCTTATTCCTTGTTCTCCCTTCTTTAGCTTAGGATTAGTTGTATGGACCATAGGGTTAATGTTGGTATGTGTATATACATGTTTATGCCTGGTTTTGGCATAGTGTAGACGTGATTTGATCACGTGAAGAGCTAAAGAGAAGCCGCGAAGTGTCATTCTGCATTGTCGCCACCCCCACGTCCAAGAACCACCGCCCCCACGGCTACCATGCCACAACGCCTGCGTCGTGCCAGCGGCGTACCTGCGCTTACCAGCGACCTTGTCACCGCCCCGCGGCTACGTTCCACCGCGCCTGCGGTTGTCTGCGTTCCGCCCCTGCGTCCTCAGATCACGCAGGTGCGTCTTGTCCCGGGACTACTTATAGTTAGGTAGTTCCTTTCCTTTCTAGTATGAGGGAACTAGTATCATGCTAGGTATCGGTTTATAACGAGTATGATAGAGATATGCCGGTTACGACCTTGAGGTTACGAGTTGGAATTGATCCCTTATGGATCCCTTGGGTCTAGGTGTGACCTTTGTGTGTGATAGGACTGTGATATATATATGTGTGCCTTGTATAGGCTGTGTTGTCCTCCAATTGGAGTGGACGTTTATGGGATTTGTTCGTAGCGAGATACTTCTGAGATTGAGGTAAGTCCATAGGACTTACTTAGCTACCAGCCTTATATTGGATGTGTGCTTGAGTGGTGTGTGTTATGTGCTTATTAGCATGCGATATGATTCATTACCGATCTATGTTATATTGACCGCCCATTGTAGTGGGTGTGACAACTTACCCTTTCATCCCGTAATGGAGTCTGGGAAGTTCTCTGTACGCTAGTTAGACTTGGTATACGGGAAAGGTACTGATACCACTCCTTACGGTATACGGGAAGGTGCGCTGATACTACTCCAGCTAGCTATTGCACGCAGAGGCGAGAATTATATTCCTCGTGTCACCTATTTTCATATACTGATTTATATACTCTTGCGTTCTTAACGTTATAAAGATAATAAACCGGGTAAATGTGTGATATCATGTTGATGTGTTATCGTTTATATGATGTGTGGTTGTGCTCTTGCCTATCTTATATTTTTGTATGGATAGCTAACGGTTTTATACCGTGTTGTAGATCCTTTGCAGGTTAGGAGAACTGCAGAGTTATCCGGAGGGGTGATCTGCTGAGGGTTCCGTACACAGGGACGATATCAGGGTTTCGGGTTATTTATGTTGTACGGAGTTGTGTTTTGACTTTTGTACTCAACAGTACTATGTATCACCTTTTGATCAGTATATATATATATTCATCAGTTTTATGTTTTGTTTTAATCTATTGGTGCCTTGTTGTAAGATTCAGTGAAGTTGTTGTCAGGCTAGGGTCAGGATCCATTGTGAGATCCTAGCCCAGTAGTACTCCGAGTCCTACGGATTTGGGGTGTTACATTGTGAACCTAGGAGCCCTTCAGGCTCGATGTAAGTGATAGATATGAGCATGTGAGAATGATGGACCTTCTAGGTTAACTTGTGCCTCTTTGGTTGAGGATTACTCTTGTGGAATTATGGACTGTTGTGGGTTGTTGCATGTGTTGAGAGTGTGATGAATACTTGGTACCTTGGATGCATTCCTAGTTTGAGGGTTAAGTGATCTTGCATAGATCACTAGAGTGAAGTCTAAGACTTCTTTAGTGTGAGTATGTATTGATATGCATATCTCTTGTGAGCAGGTTGTGGGCTTTCTCCTTAAGGAAGCAAGAGTGTGGTGACGAGGTAAGTCTCCGGACTTACTTAGCTCGTATTTTACGTATTAGCTTTGATGTGTGCTTGGTGGTGTGTGTTTATGTTCTTGTTATAACATCTAAACCGGTAAATAGGACCACCAACCTTATATTATTGTTTGGCCCAAGTGTATGATAACGGGCGGTGACATCATCTGCCTAGCCCATGCGGGGTCTAGGAAGTTCTCGGCGACGAGTCCGGCGGGTATACGGGCGGATGCATCCGCACCATTCCTTACCGGTAAGGGACTGAGGCGATGAGTCCGGCGGGTATACGGGTGGATGCATCCGGACTTGTGTGATTTATGTTTTGTGCTATATATGTGTTTGTGCCTTCACCGCTTTTCTAATGCCTAGAATATGAGCTAACGGTTTAAAACCGTTATGCAGTTGACTTGCAGGTTAGGGATGCCGCCGAGTGAGGTGGAGGAGTGGACAGCCGGGGTCTCCATACATTATAGGACGGAGATGTTTTTGGTTTATGTTTTCGTATTGTGGTTTATGTTGTACGGTTTCAATTTCGTATTAGAGTTGTGTTGTTTTGAGGACTCGGCTGAGTTTCCACTTTGTACCCTTTACTTTCGGATTCCGCATACATTATAAACGTTTTCGAGTTTGCCTTTATTTGTGCCTTGTTGGAAGGTCCGGTAAAATTGTTGTCAGGCTAAGAGTCGGGACCCATTGTGAGGTCTCGCCCAGTAGCACCCCGAGTCCCGCGGATTTGGGGTGTTACAATATCCATCACTAAGAATGTGATACCCTAACTAATAATGTGCATGATCGTGCACCTATAATCAAGAGCGTTGGTTTTTTTATCCAACGCTTCTTCTGTAATATCCGTGTAATATGGATTATAATTTTTTTTAAATTTAACATAAGCGAAAGCGGTGCAACAAGATTGATTTCCTTTTAACGATCTTTTTATTCTAATTTCTTCCCTTACTTCTATCTGTTTCTTTTTCTTCCGTGATTCCCGGAAGGACTTGAACCACTTGATACTCAATCAAATCCTTTTGTCGTTGAACTAGTTACCCTGCATACACACTCTCGTTATTTTGCCCTACTTGCCGTCCTTTCTTGCCACATTTGTTTCTTCCTCTCTAGACCGTCGCCTAAAGCGTTCGAGGAGACCATGTGTAAGCGAGTCTCACCGGCCCTACATTCAACTAGTACACCTGATCAAAGGCAATTATATCCCCTCTTCATCGTATTTAGATTTCATCACATGTCGATCTACATCGAGTTGTAGGTAGGCTTCTTCTTCTTGTTGTAATTATCATGATTTCCTCTTTACTATATGTATCATTTCGCCATGGGAGACTCCTCGCCTATCTTTCATTTCTCTCAAAACCTTCGCTTATATTCCACTAAACATGTTAATGATGGTGACAACACTAGACGAGTTCAAAGTAATGGTTATAAGGTGTACATACAGTTGAGTGTGGTTGCGTAATATATGTGTCGATCGAGAATAAGATTGTTGTAAAGGATGGTTTGCACAGGAAAATTATTGAAAGAGGAATTTGCTTAAGAGCTCCAATTGAGTGTATGCGTGATGTAGTCCTTAAGGTGGGATAGTCAAATTTCTTGGTGAATTATGAATGATTGTAGGTTAATAAAGGAGCACACGTCAACTGATGCAAGGTTTAGTGTTTGGTTTTGTTTCAACGTTAACTGACTAGGGTTAGAGGTAAATTTATAATTAGGGTTTGCCACATATAGAGAAAGACCTAGCAATAACTTAAGGTTCATTTAGTGGCCCATCTAGATACTAGACAAGCAGTGGGTTTTATTTGGTACAAATATAGATCCGTAATGAGATGTGATAAGTAACCAATTAAACGAGTTTGAGGGTTTTAGTTTGGTAAGCTAACAAAGGACAAAGTAATATACAGGAATGGATTTGGATATTTTTCGGGAAGTTGAGAATGTAAACGAATATCTAAAGTAGGGATGTTACGTCGTTATGGAAACTACGGAATATGACATTTATATTAGTTGGAAATTTAGGTGAATTTCATAGATCTCGATAAGTTCTTTCCACTCCTATAATATCTAATAAGGGCTTATGAGTGTTCCCGGAAGCTTATATATAATGACAGGTATGTTCTCCGTTTGATCAAGTATTTGATATTATATGCGTTTAAAGATGATAACGGGTAATGGCCGATCATATAGACGATAACGGGAAATGGCCGATCGTCTAGACGATAACGGGTAATGGTCGATCGTCAATCAGTTCAGGTAAGTTCTATGGACTTACTTAGCTAGTTTTTCGTAATGTTGGTACGTGTCCGCTATTTCAGTGGTGTGTGTTTGATGGTTTTTAATTATAACTTGAGTAGGATGACTTTTTACGTTATAGACCCAAGTGTATGCAAACCGGTCGTGACATCACTGCTCAGCACTGACAAGTGATTGGAGAGGTTCTCTACGACCAGTTCACTCGGTACACGGTGTATGCATGGCCCCAGTCCGCTTGGTAAACGGGGACAGAGGCGAAGGTCGGGAGACCTTCGTGCCACACGATAAGTTGAACTAATAGAAGTGAACCACCTAAATAAAGCTAATAATTGTGATGTGGGTGAAAGTATGCTTAGGTGTTTATTTACCGCTTTGATGTGTGTTTGTGCTAGAATAGTGTTAACTAATATTAGAATTGCTAGCTAACGGCTTTCACCGTCATGTTGTAGATGCTTTGCAGGAAAGGATCGTTGTGGAGTGATCTAGAGAGAGTGGTCATCCGGGTTTACGTATTTGTTAGTTTTAGTTTCGGGATTTCCTTTTGGGCAAACTTTCTTGCCATTTTCAATTTTTAGATTTTCGTTTGTTATCGGTTGTCCTTTTTGTTTTCTTTCTTTTATCATGACTCTTTAATGCATAAAGACGTTATTCGGTTTTCTTTTTTTTTGTGCGTTGTTGTAAGATCCGGTAAAGTTGTTGTCAAACTAGGGTTGGGACCCATTGTGAGGTCCTAACCCGTAGCATCCCGAGTTCCTAGAATTTGGGGTGTTACATCTTCTTAGAGGTTGTCGCTCCTTACCGTAAGAATTAAATGAATACAACCTTACGGCAAAGAGTGATAACATTTAACGGAGGTTCAATTTCAATAAATCAACATTTTTTTTTAATTTCGTCACCTGTCCAACATGTGGTCCTTTGGCGCACGATCGTGCGACCTTCACACTTGATTGTGCACCCTTCAAACACAATTGTGCGTGAAGAACATACTTTGTCTACCTAAAACTAAGATATTTATGGGCAAAACTACAAAAATCTCATGATATCTTTACCGAAAACATTTTCTTATAGCCCGTGGCAATGAAGTGATATTCCGTAAATTGGTGTGTATATTTAATGTCCTCAAAACTTGTTACCATGAGTGAATTATATGATTTTTTTTATATCTCGTGGGTTCTAATATATAGGGGTGTGCTGCGTGTGCATACGGTCCGGTCCGGACCGGAAACCCGTCCAGCGCAGCGCACGATGACCCGTGGACCGGACCGGACCGGACCGCCACGGTCTGGACCGTTTGGCCAACCAATTACGGTCAGGTCCAAACAGTCCGGACCGTTTGAGCTTTCTAACCTTCAACTCGAGTAATCGAAATACCTAGTAACTTCAACTCTCTGAGGCGACGAACAGAAATCGACATACCTATTCAGAGAGAACTCGAAATCAAACAGAGAAAGAGCCCAAAATCGAACAAAGAGAACTCGAAATACCCAGAAATCGAGTGACGAACAGAACTCGAATAATGGAGTAGCAAAATAGTCAATTTCAATTGGAGTGACGAACAAAGAGAAATCGAACGAGAGACCTTGAGAAATCGACATACCTGAGTCAAAGTCGAAATCGAAATCGGAGTATAACATAGAGAATTTGAGACTTGAACAAGTTGAACGATGATCTGAAGTTGAGACTTAAATGAGAGAATGAGAGAAGTGAACGGAGTAGAACGATGTTACTGAACGACATAAGAGTAGAACAAACTCATTAACCCTAGGACGGGTATAATATGGTCCGAACCGGACCGGATAGTCTCAGACCGGACCGGACCGTAACCCGTCAGCTTTGGATTGTCTGAACCGTGAGGTTTCAAGATTCGGTCCGGTCCATGGACTGGACCGTAAAATTCGGTCTGGTCCGATCCGGTCTGATTGTGAACAGTCCTACTAATATATAGAAGGTGTAGTACATCCGATAAGTACGTCCACACATAAAAGTCCATGAAATTCATCATGAAATCAATTAATAATAGGAAGTCTAATCCTTAGACTTATTCACTTACATAATCCTGCGTAATATTGAAGTGTTGGCCTTTATGGTCAAAATTGGGCATCTAATGCAGCTATAAATCCGTGTCTTGTTAATAACTGTATAAAATAAGTTGATACCTTCATCATCCTTGATGGTTCCGGACTTCCTAACATTTAAACGATCTACTTAGTCTTTTTTCTATATTGATAAAAGTGTCAAATTATTTATTTAGTTATAATTTCTAATATTATATATATATATATATATATATATATATATATATATATTCATCAATTAAATCATACATGTAAATATTGAGGTAATTTCTTATTTATGTCACTTGTTTATAAAAAAAAATTGTTAGATATTTGAGGATTTTCATAATTTACTCTTTTATATGTTTTATAATCATACATTATCAAATAAATATTTTATAAATAAAAACATTAATTATGACAGAAATAAAATATATATATACATTAAGGTTTTAAAAAAAATACTTCTTCAGAATAATATATTTATAAAAAGGCCTTAACGCATAAATAATTCAAATAAAACAAATATTTGAAGTTTGGATTGTTAAATACTACCTGTGTTTAAATAAGTCATATACATAGGAATAAGATCAAGTATATATATATGAATAGGATCAAGTATTAATATATTTATGTGTATGAAGTAGAACCTATCATATACACATGATCTAATTAATTGAATGTTTTAAATTTAACATTAGATACGGATTAATCTTAAATAATATTGACCTAAATAATTTCTTACCTTATGTATATATATAATATCATTTTTCACATAATTTTAAAAAAAAACGTAATATATATATATATAATTTTGTCCAAAATGGATTCATCTGCTCGAAATGGACTCATTTCGATCGATTCACCTATAATGCATTCGACATTTTACAATAACAATATATGTATATATTGATAGAAATGAGTTAATTCTTACCAAAATGGGTTCATTCTGATCGAAATGGACTCATTTCCATCGAATTTACTTATTATGCGGTCGACGTTGTATAATAACAATAATATGTATATATTGATAAAAATGAGTTAATTTTGTCTAGAATGGATTCATGCTGGTCAAAATGGACTCATTTCGATCGAATTCACTTATAATGTAGTTGACTTTTTACAATAACAATAGTATGTATATATCAATAAAAGTGGGTTAATTCTGCTCAAAATTGACTCATTTCGATCGAATTCACCTATAATGCAGTTGACATTGTACAATAACAGTATTATGTATATATCAACAGAAATGGGTATATTCTGTCCAAAATGGATTCATTCTGCTCGAAATGGACTCATTTCGATCGAATTCACTTATAATGCAATCGACATTGTACAATGATAGTAATATGCATGTATCAATAGAAATGGGTTAATTATGCCCAAAATGGGTTCATTCTACTCGAAATGGACTCATTTCGATCGAAATAATGTAGTCGACTTTGTACAATAACAATATTATGTATATATCGATAAAAATTGATTAATTATTCCCAAAATGGGTTCATTCTCCTCCAAAAGTGCATTCACATAATATTATTCTCTTTACATAATTAAATTTCTATATAATGATGGAGAATTTTTTGATCTTTATCCAATGTTTCACGCCTATGAAACCTTACAATGTATCGATATCTTGGACGTTCATTTTTTAATTGGACACCTCTTAGAGGTTCATACTCCATACACATGAATAAATTCTCACCCGAACCTGATCCCATATATATATATTGTTATTTAACTGTTAAATATGTATGGCTAAAATGGGAGAGTGAACTTTTATGTAAACAAGAGCACAAAAAATCTCCTCTTCTTCTTTTTTTTTTTGAGAAAAAGGTAAGGGAATCTATTACCGTGAAACAAACGGAGAACGAGAGACCGAAACAAATCGGTAAACGGAAACAACCGTCAAGAGAACAACACAGAACAAAGCCATACAACCAACAAGAAAGGGAAAAAAAAACATGAAAAGTCCTTTAAGAATGAAGGAAGAACCCCGTGAAGAAGTAGGGTGAAAAACGAGCCAAGCGCCGCCGAAGTAGCACCGCCGGATAACAGGTACAACAGGAATCAAACTCTTGGGGAAGTGAAAGACGCGACTTCAAGGAAGTAGTTTCCAACAGAAGGAGTAGTCAAGAAGCACACAACCACGACCGCGATCCAGACACGACTCAAACAAACACCAACATCTAGAGGACAAAATAATCCTAGATATAAATTCAGAGAGTTTATATTAACGGGTACATAATTTGAGCATGTAGAAAAACTACATATCTCATGTTCAAAGAGGTTTCAACAGAAGGAGTGGCTTATAATAATCCTTTTATAAAAATATAATTATATAATGGCTAAGATTTTATAATTATTTATCACAAATCTCTAAATTAGAAAACGTTTAAAATTTTAATAAAATTATATAATAATCCCTCAACATCGTGATTGAATTTTTAAAATATTAGTTTACATTTATTTTAAATTATAAAGGATCCTTTAAAGCTAAAACTAGTTTGGTATTTTATATATTTTTATTTACTGTATAGCTATTCATTTTAAATAATATAAATTTTGAATTATTTAAAATATTTTTGGTGATTATCAAGAACCATATTTTAAAATTATTTTTTTATATAAAAACTCTGTTTAATTTAACTAATTATTACGAGTGTAGAACTATTTTAATGTATTACTTATCCATCCAAGTGAGGAAACTAATTTTATACAATTACATCTATCTATACCGAAAAATTTGTCTTTACATATGGTGTTGTACCTTTTATATATTCAGCTAAGCGATTAATTTATGCATTATTTCTAGTTATTACCATATTTATACCCTAAATTTGTTGCACTCTGTTATAGTAATCTTCCATAAATCTCTCAATTGTACCAAATTAAAATTTTCAAATTCACAACATACTAAATATGACCATAATGAATAGATTTAATATAATCATAAAGCATGCTCTATACGATTATTACTACATATGAATTAAATATTAACCAATTAAGCTAGAAAACATAAATATAAATATTCAATTAACACCTACTTTTTAATTATTATATATAAATCTTCATTACTTAGTTACATACCCCCCAAACAATTCATTGAATGAAATATTATCTAAATCCTTTTCATCAAGAACCTTAAGTTTGTTACATGTATCATCAATTACATGGCAATTTTGTACATGTACCTTGCATACATTCTCAACATGGTACAATGTGTACCCAAAACATAATATAAAATTAAGAATGTTTCAAGATGGTAAATTACAAGTTTAATTACCAAATATTTGGAAAAAAATTCAAAAAAAAAAAACAACAACAACAGTGTGAAAAGAAGGAAGAGCAGGATCAGGTTTGAGTTGCGAGGTGCAGACTCCAAAGTAAGAGGAGGATGAAAGTCAAAACTCAAAACTGTAAAAAAAAAAAAAAAAAAAAAAGATTTTACCCTTCTAATATGCCTTACCATAATATTGTGTGTACGTTGAAAATGAAATTTTAAAAATATTTCTCAATATTTTTGAGAGAAGTAATTACGCCTCTTCTTCCTACCACCCTCACCCATTAAATGCAATTGTACCCTCTCTCTCTTTCCATCTACGCTCTTGCAATTACTCCTTCCTTCCTCTTCGTCTTCCCCAAAGCGCTCTCTCTTCTTTCAAAACCCATCTTCTTCTCTTCCTTATCTTCTTCTTCTCCCAAGGGAAAGAGGGAGGTGGAAGAACTTTACATCTTTTCTTTTTCTTGTCCCTTAAGATAATCATAACCAGCTTTCTCAATAGTAAGCAGACGTTGTACCCGGTTTTGCTTCTGGTAAGTCACAACCATCGCCATAGCTATATATATACACACACTCTTCTTCTTCTTTCTTTTCTTTTTTTTTTTTTGTAAAGAAAGCTTGTTGATCCATTAGAGACCTGGTGCAATGGAGAAAACCAGAGAAGATAGTGGAGAAGAGATCCATTAGAGACTTTTTTTTGGTGTATACAACATTTTGACTTTGGGTCGTATTTTTCTTGATGGAATTTTGCGCTTTTGAATTTGATATCATGTCAAAGTTGACAGTGTCAACCTTTTTTCCATCTTCGATCTATTAATTTTGTTATCTTTTTGTCCGGTCACGTTGTGTATAATCACATTTAATTAGAAGAATAAAGATTACACCCACCAGTCTTCTCTCAAAAAGAGTCAAATGATTCCGTCATTTCCACAGGAGAGTCAAAATGATTAAACCATAAGTCTCTGTTTAATCATATTTTGCTAATCTTTGCATGTGGTAATCTTCTGTCTGTTTTTCAGGAATATAATATTAGTCTCTACAGATTCTTACAGCAATACTCCAAACACGAGTCAATCTACCACCGCAGGAGGAAGCAAGTGAAGAATAGTAAAAAAGGAAGACTTGGAGAAAAAGATAAAATAAGGTAAGCAGAAATTTGAGAAAAAGACAAGAATTATTTTGGGGAGAGGACTAGGTCACTAGGGTTTCTGTCTACTTTGTAATGAAAAAAAAAAAGAAGCTAACTTTCTTATTTTCCCAATTTTCTTTGTTCATCTTCTACTAGCCACAAAAATCAGCCAAAATCCTCTCCAATGGAATTAAACCCTAAAGGGCCACATCAATAAGCTATCTACTACAGCATCTGATTTTTCTCGTGTCAGGTAACATCAATTGGTTTCTTTCCTTAATTCCTGATCTCTATCTTCAATTAAGCCACATGGGTATTTGCAGATCTGCCTTGATTTTATCCTCTGTGATCGTTTTGTGAGATATTCAAGGGATATAAGATGTATATTTGCGTTATTTTAATCTTTGAGAAAGGAAAGGAATCATAATATATAATTGCAATTCAAAATGTGCAGGTTTGAGATAGTGGTGCAATTAGCTAAACTAATTACTCTTCTGGATCGATCTTGAATTGGAGAAGATGTTTCAGCCGAACATGTTTGATACCCATCATCAACTTCTTGACATGGCTGGAGGCCAAAGAACACCGGATAGCGATCTGGGTAAGCTGAGAGTAGATGAAGAATTCGAGAGCAGTCGATCAGCTACCGAGAACTTGGAGGGTCTTTCCGGAGATGATCAAGATCCTAATCAACGTCCTAAGAAGAAGCGTTATCATCGCCACACTCAGCATCAAATCCAAGAGATGGAATCGTAAGCATCTTGGATCATTTATACTGTGTGTGATTTTATGATGAACTTGAGTTGATTGATTTTATTTTATTTGAATTGATTTGTTGTTAGGTTCTTCAAGGAATGTCCTCACCCAGATGATAAGCAAAGGAAGGAATTGAGCCGTAGGCTTAATTTGGAGCCTCTTCAAGTGAAATTCTGGTTTCAAAATAAACGCACTCAAATGAAGGTGATTATTTAATTGTGTTAATCAATCTTAGTCTTTCTAATTAAATTAGAAAAGGAGGAAAGGAAAACCTAATTAGGGCTTAAAGTTGCTGTCAATTTATTAGTATTGGTGCCTCTATTGCAAAGAGATCTTGTTGATTATGTTTAATGGGGTGAGTTCATATAAATGAGAAATTAATTGGAGCAATTTTCTACAGCAATTTATGTCTCATTTTTATGAAGCAATAAGATCTATATGATACAGTAACAAACAATAAAAAAAACTGATATCTTTTTAGCTCATCTTCCAAATACTGATGCTGTGATCTTATTTAGTTATCTTCTAACTGTTAATTGTTTGTGTTTCCTTAATCATGCATGCAGTCTCAGCACGAACGATCGGAGAACCAGCAACTGAGATCTGAGAATGATAAGCTGCGAGCTGACAACATGAGGTTCAAAGAAGCTCTAGGTAATGCCTCATGCCCTAACTGTGGAGGTCCTGCTGCACTTGGTGAAATGTCATTTGATGAACAACATTTGAGAATCGAAAATGCTCGTCTAAGAGAAGAGGTAAATGTATCCATAGTACTTGCACTTGTGAAAATGCAATTCATAAGTAACACAATTGATTTGTGTCAACAGATTGACAGGGTATCTGCAATAGCAGCCAAGTATGTTGGGAAGCCATTGTCAAATTTCACTCATCTGATGCCAAGCATGCCTTCAAGCTCATTGGAGCTTGGGGTTAGAGGCTTCGGATCACATGCGGGTATGGTGGGAGATATGTATGGGAGCACCCCAGGTGACATCTTAAGGTCTGTGTCCGGGCCCAGTGAGGCAGATAAACCTATGATCATTGAGCTGGCTGTTGCTGCAATGGAGGAGCTGATAAGGATGGCTCAAGCTGCGGATCCTTTGTGGATACCGAGTCCTGATAGCCCTATTGAGATTCTTAGTGGAGAGGAATACTTCAGAACTTTCCCTAGAGGGATTGGAGCAACTCCATTGGGCTTGAAATCTGAAGCTTCAAGAGATCAAGCTGTTGTGATCATGAATCATATGAATCTTGTTGAAATTCTCATGGATGTGGTAAGTCTATATACATTTTGCTTGTTAAGTCTGGTAAGAGTTAACTGATTTGAGATTGAATTGTATTGCCAGAATCAATGGGCAAGTGTTTTCTCTGGAATAGTATCAAGAGCTATGACATTAGAGGTCCTTTCAACTGGAGTTGCTGGAAACTACAATGGTGCTCTACAAGTGGTAATTAATCTATACCAACAACTTGGTTCTTCATTGATATGCATAAATTCGAGTGTTATGTAAAACATTAAACATACTGTTTTAACAGATGACAGCTGAGTTCCAACTCCCATCACCTTTGGTTCCAACCCGCGAAAACTACTTTGTAAGGTACTGCAAGCAGCATGGCGATGGCACGTGGGCAGTTGTCGACGTTTGCTTGGATAACTTACGTCCGAGCCCCATTCCTAGATGTAGAAGAAGGCCTTCTGGTTGCCTAATTCAAGAGCTTCCTAATGGGTACTCCAAGGTATACTTACTCACACTCATCCTTCATTATATTAAAATAATCTTTGATCAGTTAATAAGCTTGATCAATTATGTAACATTAGGTGATTTGGGTGGAGCATGTTGAGGTTGATGATAGGGCAGTCCACAACATTTACCGAGCTCTCGTAAATTCAGGCCTTGGATTCGGAGCTAGACGTTGGGTTGCCACATTAGAGAGACAATGTGAAAGGCTTGCTAGTGCCATGGCTAGCAACATCCCATCTGGGGATGGTGGTGGTATATATATATATTTACTCAAACTCATCCTTCATTTCTGTTAAATAATCTTTCATCAATTACTAATTTTAATTTTTTTTAAAATCATTTAGTAATAACAAGTGCTGAAGGAAGGAAGAGTATGTTAAAGTTAGCAGAAAGAATGGTGATAAGCTTCTGCTCAGGCGTTGGAGCCTCCACTGCACACACTTGGACTACACTGTCAGGAAGCGGGGCTGATGACGTTCGTGTCATGACTCGTAAAAGCGTAGATGACCCTGGTAGACCACCCGGGATTGTTCTTAGTGCTGCAACATCATTCTGGATCCCGGTTTCCCCCAAGCGAGTCTTCGAGTTCCTCAGAGACGAGAATTCTAGAAACCATGTAAGTTCAATGCCAATACAAATCATTTCAGTTACATGTTATTGTATTTACTTATGTTGTTTTGTTTTGGTTATGGCCAGTGGGATATTCTTTCTAACAATGGTCTAGTTCAAGAAATGGCTCACATTGCTAATGGCCGCGATCCAGGCAACTGTGTTTCACTTCTTCGAGTCAATGTAAGTAATAAATACTCTTCGAGTCGAGTCATTATGATGATTAGATGCTTGACGATTATTATACATAAAGCAGAGCGCGAACTCGAGTCAAAGCAACATGCTAATCTTGCAAGAGAGCTGCACAGACGCAACAGGTTCATATGTAATCTACGCTCCAGTAGACATTGTAGCTATGAATGTGGTCCTTAATGGAGGTGACCCGGACTACGTGGCATTACTACCTTCAGGATTTGCTATACTACCCGATGGGCCACCAATGGGCCAAGTTGGCGGGCCAGGTAGCATCATTGAGGTGGGGTCTGGTGGCGGCTCACTAATAACTGTTGCATTCCAAATCCTAGTTGACTCGGTCCCCACCGCAAAGCTGTCACTCGGCTCGGTTGCAACTGTCAACAGCTTAATCAAATGTACTGTTCAGAAGATCAAAGAAGCTTTAGCCTGTGAAGGCGCTTGAATTATTCAGGTAAAGATCGACTACTATAACTCACCTACCCGAATTTTCTAGCTTATGTTGTTAATACCATGTTTGTTTCATTTTTTTTGCAGGAACTATAATCAATAATATATAGAAATGGGGAATTGTATGCAAGTTTTTTTGTTTTTTCGAATGTGGTGTGATCGAACGGAAAAGGGAAGAAGTCAAGAACGAACCGGTTGCGGTTCTTTGTGAGTTGTGTTGTTATGAATGCAAGAAGCTAAGGTGTGAATGCAAAGCGTAATGGGTTCGGGTATTGACTTTGCCATATATATAGAGAGAGGAGAAGATGTTGTCTAAGTAAGAGGAAAGAAAGGTAAGCTGCAAAGTAAGGCTTTGATGGTAGCTCGTTTGAACTTATTGTATTGTGGTGAAGAAGAAAACCAGCAATCTTTTGTTTTAATATTTTTTGTGTTTGTTTAGTTTAAGAGAGACAATAGGGTTTAAACTTGAGAAGACCCTAAAGTACTGTTCTTTAGTAGTTAGATGTGTGCCTCAGTTATCTTATGTGCTTTGTTTTGTTTCCCCCCAAATTTATTCGCGTATTGATCATTCTTTTAGTTGATATGCAGCAAACCAGTTAGCATCAATATTTGATTTTACAGTCAGTTTGGGTTTTAATCAACATATAATGCTAAATTTACCATTAAAGATTCAAGATTTCACTGTTTTATCAAAATACTGAACATTCACTTTCTTCAGGAAATCTCCGATTACATTTGATTATGCTGTTTTCATGCCATATTTACATCGACATCTGCAATAGATTGGTAATTTGGTATATAGGCTAGAATGTACTTTGTGGATGCATGTGCTTTTCATGCCATATGTGCTGCTTAACTTCAACCGACAGTGGCACATTTCCTACACATTACAAGTTAACTTGTTGGTTGCTATTTCACTTGTTATATCATGTCATGATATCATACTCTTGATATGCGCTTTTTGTTTTACTTATTAGTAAGCTTGCCTAACCATTAACCATAAACATTGTATGTATCAAAAAAGGTTCCAACTTGACACTTTTGGCCAAACATATGTTACGTCAAATTTGGGAGAAATCATCAGAATGAATTAATCACTATGGACTTATCCACTCAGTAAAAAAGAATAATTCATTTTGAATTTGCTCTATTCTCACAACTAATGAAATCACGTATATAAAACCCAGAACACCCAAATCTCTCAGATGAACGCGCTCATCAACACGTTCCTCTTCTTCCCTCTTGCCTCAAAAGCAAAACCAAGAGCCACCAAAAAACCCTAATCAATCGGCTCCTAGATTCAGACCTCAACGGCAGACACACTCGAAGCCTGTCCCTAAACACTAAATATTAATACCCCGAATCCGTAGGACTCGAGGCGTTACTGGGTTAGAATCTCACAATAGATCTTGACCCTAGCCTGACATCAAGTTCACTGGATCTTACAACAAGACACCGATAGATTAAAACCAAAACATCAAACTATATATATATATATATATATATATATATATATATATATATATATATCAAAGGGTTTACAAAATACCGTTAAGTACAAACCAAAACATGTATCCGTACATCATAAAATTCACCCATATCCCTCGCATACAATCCTAGTGTACGGAGCCCTCAGCGAATCACCCCATCTGAATCATTCTGCAGTTCTCCTAACCTGCAAATGATCTACAACACGATATAAAACCGTTAGCTAACCATACATATATATAGATAATCCATAAGCACAAACACACTTCAGGAAATCATAAACACATAATCATGCTGTCACACATTTACCCGGTTAATTATCGTTATAACGTCCAACACTCAGATCGTATATATATATATATATATATGAACATATGTGACAGGAGGTATATATATAATCCTCGCCTCTGGGTCCAATAGCCAGCTGGAGTGGTGCTTGAAACACCTTCCTGTGTGCCCTATGGGAATGGAGAGTGCCCGAACCGTTTACCAGATCTGACCTGCCAACAGAGAACCTCCCAGACTCCTAGCGGGATGAAAGGGCAAGTTATCACGGCTACAATGGGCAATCACTAGACCATAGGTCGGTAATAATCAACATCACATGCTATCAAGCATATATCACACACCATCCATGCATACATCCAATATAGGAATGGTAGCTAAGTAAGTCCTATGGACTTACCTCAACCTCGAAGTACTCTCAAATATGATCAGCTCCAATTCCGGAGAACAATACTGCCTAATAATAAGGCATAATGAGATATTACATCTCCTATCAATCAAAGGAGTCACACCTAGACCCAAGGGATCCATAAGGATCATATCCAACTTATAAACCTCGATAATCAACTAAACCTCACAGCCATAACCGGCATATATCACTATCATAATCATCATCATTCTATCCTCATATACATACCTAGCATGCTACTAATTCCCTCATACTAGGAAAGGATCAATACTACTCTAAGTAGATCCTGTACAAGACGCACCTGCGTGACAAGAGGGACGCAGGGGCGAAGCAAAGGCAGCCGCAGGCGCGGCGACACACTGGCGCAGGCGCGGTGACCGTGGCCGCAGGGGCGG
The DNA here is from genome assembly GCA_002319775.1 of Fagopyrum tataricum. Lineage (NCBI taxonomy): Eukaryota > Viridiplantae > Streptophyta > Magnoliopsida > Caryophyllales > Polygonaceae > Fagopyrum > Fagopyrum tataricum. The sequence goes on from CM008286.1 coordinate 34,426,642, forward strand.
CGGCGCTGAGGCGCGGGTGCGGTGACATGTTCCGCAGGGGCGACGGCTCACAGGCGCGGGGCGGCGACAGTGTAGAGCGTAATCTCCCGACTTCTCTTCCACTCTTCACATGATCAATTCACGTCTTCATCATTCCACAGTCATACACATACATATATATACACATTCCAACATCAATATAAGCCTAGATCATCTATCCTAAGCTAAGGCAAAGGAAAGGAATCAAAGAAGAAGAAAGAAGAAGAAGAGAAGAGTAAGCTCACCTATTGTTGTAGCCTAACCAGGCTGGAAATGATCACAAACACCACTCAACTAGCTTTCAAGCTCAGCATAACCCACAACATCAACATCAAACCACCAAAGCCACACAAAACTCTTCCAAACCAAGGAGAAACAAGAACAAGATCAAAGAGAAGAAAGGAGGCAAGAAGGACGTGAGGAAGCTGGAGAAGTGAAGAAGAAACCCTTGATCACGAGCCCAAGAAGAGGCTTAAGGAGGAAGGAAAGAGAGTAAGGCACGGTCAAAGGGTCAACAAAGCCGGCTGCAGCCGCAGGAAACCGCAGGGGCGGGTTCCCTGAGCCGCAGGGGCGGAAAACAGAGCCAGCCGCAGGGGCGGCCCCCTTTGGACCCGCAGGGGCGGCTACTTGGCTCAGCTCCAAAGACTAAGGCTCTTACATCTCAACCCCCTAAAAACAAGTTTCGTCCCGAAACTTGTATAATCCAAATCCTCTCGGACCCATATGCCGAGGTATAACTCTCTCTATCGGAGGTATCACATATCCGCTCATAAGGTATCAACCAATATCACTCTATCACCTCGAGGTGCTACTAGGCTAGGATCTCACAATGGATCCTGACCCTAGCCTGACAACAAGTTCACTAGATCTTACAACAAGGCACCAATAGATTAAATACAAAGCATCAAACCGATATATATAAGTATCAAAAGGTAATACATAAGTACCGCTGAGTACAAAAGTAAACATAAACTCTACATATAAAATGTCCCATATCCCCGATAACGACCCAGTGTACGGAACCCTCAGCGGATCACCCACTTTGGATCAGTCCGCAACTCTCCTAACCTGCAAAGGATCTACAACACGGTAAAAAACCGTTAGCTAACCATACACATATATATAGAGATGCAAGAGCACAAACACACATTAGGAATCATAACACATCATCATGCTTTCACACATTTACCCGGTTTATTATCTTTATAAAGTCCAATCACTCCAATCGTAATAATATATAGATATAAATATGAACATATGTGACACGAGGAATATAATCCTCTCCTCTGGGTGCTCATGGCAGCTGGAGTGGCCCCTGGTCACACCCACCCGTGTACCCTGAGGGAATGGGGAGTGGCCAACCGTGTACCAAGTCTGACCAAACCACAGAGAACCGCCTAGACTCCAAAGGGATGAAAGGGACAGCTGTCATGGCCCTACAATGGGCAATCACTATACCATAGGTCAGTAATCATCATAACGTATGCTTTAAAGCATATAACAAACACCACTCATGCACACATCCAATATAAGGATGGCAGCTAAGTAAGTCCTATGGACTTACCTCAATCTCAGAAGTAATATCAAGCCCGATCAGCTCCAACACTGGAGATCAACACTGCCTAATAACAAGGCATAACAATATATCACACTCATATCCACCAAAGGGTCACACCTAGACCCAAGGGATCCATAAGGATCATATCCTAACTCATAAACCTCAAATCCATAACCGGCATAAACGATACCATACTCATCATCATTCTAACCTCAAAATCGTATCTAGCATACTACTAACCCGCTCATACTAGGAAAGGAAAGGATCTACCCAACTCTAGGTAGACCCGGGACAAGACGCACCTGCGTGATGGAAAGACGCAGGGGCAGAACAGGCAACCCGTAGGCGCGGAAATGCTCGGCCGCAGGCACGGCGCAGGCGCTGTGACACAGCTTCAGCAGGAGCGGCGGCTTCCAGGCGCGATGGCGGTGACAATGCAGAATGTGATCCCGCGATTCCTCTTCGGCTCTTCACGTGATCAAATCACGTCTTCTCCATTCAAAAGTCACACACATACATATACATACACATTCCAACATCAATCTATGATCAATTCATCTAATCCTAAGCTAAGGAAGATGGAATCAAAGAAAGGAGAAGAGAAGAAGAAGAAGACTTACCACACTTGTGGTCCTAGGCTGCAAGGAAGATCAAAACCACACCTCAACTGGCCTCTAAGCTCAGCACAAAGCACAACATCAACCTCAATAATCCACAAAACCAACTCTCTTGCAAACTTCAAGAGAAACCAACACAGGACCAAGGGAAGGGAAGGAGGCAAGAAGGAGAACGTGAAGAAGGTGAAGAAAGAAGACTGAAGAAGAAACCCTTGCTCCCCAAGGTAAGAAGAGAAGGTAAAGCACGAGTCAAAATGGTCAACAAAGCCGGCTGCAGCCGCAAGAAACCGACGGGGCGGTTGGTCAACAAAGCCAGATGTAGCCGCAAGAAACCGACGGGGCGGTTCCCTGAGCCGTAGGGGCGGAACACGGTACAAACCGCAGAGGCGGCCTCACGGACCCGCGGGGGCGGCTAAGGCCAAAACTGGCTCCCAAAGACTAAGGCTCTTACATATACTATCCAAGGCATAGAGAAAAACCATCTCTAGCCAAACTATAATCACATCGCAAGGCATAGAGGAAAACCATCTCTAGCCGTATCATCATCACACAATAGAAGGACATGGAGGAAAGACATCTCCAGCAACACTATGTCCATCAAAATAGCATGGAGGAATAACCATCTCAAGCTAAACCCTAATCGTATATCAATAGCATGGAGGAAAGAGCCATCTCCAGCTATAAACATCAACCGCACTAGCACAACAAGATCTAACAAGATCATTTAACACATCATAGCTAGTACAAAAATAAACACATCATAGCATATAAGCATAACACTCACCAAGATGGTACTAAGAGCTACTCGTCGATCCTACTGGTACATCTATCTCGACGTAAAACTCTGGATAGTTCCTCTGAATACTATCCTCAGTCTCCCATGTAGCCTCATTAGGTCCTCGTCTCGACCACTGTATCCTCAACATAGAAATATCCTTCGAATGCAGGCGTCTCATACCTCGTTCTAGAACTACAATCGGGTGCTAAACAAAAGTGTTGTCCGGCTCCACCACCATATCATCATAACTCACAATGTGTCTCGGATCTGGTATATACTCCCTCACCTGAGACACGTGAAACACAGAGTGAACACATTCTAATCTCGGAGGCAAGGCTAATCTGTATGATGCACTCCCAACTCGGTCCAGAATCTAGAACGGTCCGACATATCGGGGGCTTAACTTCCCCTTAATGCCAAAGCGTCTAACACCTCGTGTCGGAGACACTCTCAGCCATAGACGAGCTCCTACTCTGAACTCTAGAGGTCTACGCCTCCTATATGCATATGACTTTTGACGACTGTGTGAAGTCAGCATCCTCTCTCTAGTCAGTGCTACACGAGCAACATCATCCTGACTCTGATCAGGTGTCAAACCACTAACACTGCTCAGCTCATCCCAGCATAACGGAATACGACATCTCTGTCCATACAATGCCTCATATGGGGTCATCCCAATCGATGCATGCCAGCTATTGTTGTACGAGAACTCAACTAGTGGGAGATGATCCGTCCACACTTGTCCCCAGTCCAACAAACAAGCTCGCAGCATATCCTCCAGTGTCTGAATGATCCTCTCTTACTGAACATCTTTCTGAGGATGGAACGCAGTCGTGAAGTGCAAACTCGTCACCAGGGCAGTCTGAATCTGCTGCCAGAACCTCGAGGTAAATCGCCCATCTCTATCTGAGACGATCGTCCTCGGTACACGATGGAGTCTCACTATCTGTCTAGTGTACTCCTCAGCTAATCTGCTCACTGACCATGTTTCCCGAATAGGGATAAAACGTGCCGTTTTCGTCAATCTGTCGACTATAACCCAGATAGCATCAAAGCTCCTGCTCGGTCTTAACCTAGTCAGAAAGTCCATGGTGACGTCCTCCCACTTCCTCTGTGGAACAGGCAGTGGATGGAGTTCACCTCCAGGTCTGAAATGCTCGATCTTGACCTGTTGACAGGTCGCACACTGTGCCACAAATCTAGCCACGTCGGGCTTCAGCCCTCCCCACCAATATGAACGTCTCAAATCCTGGTACATCTTACTCGTATCTGGGTGCACTGAATAAGGCGTACAGTGAGCCTCCTGTAATATCCTCTGGCGCAAATCCGCATCAGTGGTACACAGACGCGACCACGGCGTCTCATCACTCCATTTGCTCCTATGAGGAACTGTGGTGCCTCATCCCGGGACATCCTCTCTCGAATCTTCGTCAGTGTCGGGCAGGTCCCTTGCTTTTGTTGGATCTCACTCAACAGATCAGAAGAACCTCTAAGGTACTCAACTGAGCATCCTCATCAGGAAACTAGATGTCCAACTCTAACCAGACCAAGACTCTCTGTAACTGATGCTGAACTGTCATTCTCGCAATCGCCTTCTCTCGAGGCGTCTTCCTGCTCAGGGCGTCAGCGACAACGTTTGCCTTCCCCGGATGGTACAGAATCTCCAGATCAAAATCCTTGATCAGCTTAAGCCACCTACACTGGAGGTTATTCAATTCCCGTTGCGTGAAAATATACTTCAAACTCTTATGGTATGTGAAGATCTGATATGTAGCACCATACAGGTAATGTCTCCAGATCTTTAGTGCATGAACTACTTCTGCCAACTCCAGATCATGAGCCGGGTAGTTCTCCTCATACGTCTTCAGCTGTCTAGACGCATATGCAATCACTCTGCCCCGTTGCATCAATACACATCCCAAGCCTAGCTTGGATGCATCACTGTAAACCACAAAATCAGTTGTACCCTCTGGCTGTGATAAAATAGGAGTGGAAGTCAGACGTCTCTTCAGCTCCTCAAAACTCTGCATACACTGATCAGACAATACAAATCTGGTAGTCTTTATCAGCAGACTCGTCAGTGGACGGGCAATCATAGAAAATCCCTCCACAAAGCGTCGGTAATACCCGGCTAGGCCAAGAAAGCTACGAACTTCCTTGACGTTCGTTGGTGTCGTCCATGTTGCTACTGACTCGATCTTCGCCGGATCAACCTTGATCCCCTCGGCGGAAACAATATGACCCAGAAATGCTACCTCTGACATCCAGAACTCGCACTTAGAGAGCTTAGCATAAAGTTCTCTATCTCGTAGAACCTGTAATACAGTCCTCAATTGTCCTGCATGCTCCTCTCTACTGCGAGAGTACACCAGAATATCATCTATGAAGACTACCACAAACTAATCTAGGAAGTCGATGAATATGATGTTCATCAACTCCATAAAGACTGTTGGGGCATTCGTAAGCCCGAATGGCATCACTACAAACTCGTAGTGTCCATATCTGGTCCGAAATGTTGTCTTGTGTACATCCTGCTCTCTCACCCTCAGCTGGTGATACCCTGAACGCAGGTCAATCCTGGAGAACACAATTGCTCCCTGAAGTTGATCTAACAAGTCGTCAATACGGGGCAATGGATACTTGTTCTTGATGGTCACCTTGTTCAGCTCTCTATAATCAATACAGTCTCAACGATCCGTCCTTCTTCCGTACGAAGAGGAAAGGTGCTCCCCATGGGGATACGCTAGGGCGGATGAAACCCTTCTCAGCCAACTCCTCGAGTTGCTTCTTCAGCTCTAACATCTCGACAGGCTCCATACGATATGGGGCCTTCGAGATCGGTCTCATACCAGGCTCTAAATCAATACCAAAGTCCACACTCCGCTGAGGTGGCAAACTGGACGGCTCAGCAAACACATCTGTAAACTCACAGACCACTGGGATATCCTCTAATGTTGGACTCTCCCCTTCTTCATGGCATAACACCAGAAGGCCTCACAACCCTAATCAATCAATCTCGCTGCCCGTATCGCGCTGATAACCATACCTGACTTTCCAAGGTCCCAACCTCGGAAAACCTCTATCTGACCTAACTCGGTAGAGAGGGTCACAGTCCTCCTACCTGCATCTAATACTACATGGTGTCTATCCATCCAATCCATACCCAAAATGACTTATTCATGCTCTAATGGCATGACAAAGAAGTCAACAAGTAACACACGAGTCCCTACAGAAATGGGACAATCATGAATCTCACGGCTACCTCTGACCCTACTACCATCTGGTAACCCTATACTATAGGGTATCCCCTCAGTCGTATCTAGACTCAGACGCTCAACACATGCATCAGATATAAAAGAATGTGTAGCACCCGTATCAAACAAGACTCTAACAAGTAAACCATGAATCAAAATGGTACCTGTAGCAGTCGGTGCAGCTGGCTCCTCTGCACTCCTCAGCTCAAAAACTCTACCCTGAGCTCCTCTGGTGTCGGTGGTGCTCCCACCACGACCTCTACCTCTACTCGACCCAGGAGTAGATCCCTGAGTAGTAGAACGATTTGGGACTCTCTGCTGTCCCTGTGTCTGCTGCTGCTGAGGTGGCCTCTGCCCACCCTCTGCTACACTGGCAGGAGAAGAACCTTGTTGTGATGAAGCTTCACCCCTTCTATAGAAGACAACTTTGTGACCAGGTTTGCCACAAGTGAAGCAAGTCATTGGCGGCCTCGTGCACTGTACATCTAATAGACTCCAGAGCTGAGTCTACATGTCCAATCCATAACTCCACCACTAACCCCACCTTCCCAGCGAAAGGGGGTACTTCCATATGATGGAATGCCTTCAACCAAGTATCTGGTCGAGGCCCTCTATGCTCCTCTAGAACCTGAGGAATCTCAGCAGCCGGTACAACTGCACCTAAGTAACTCCATGGGATCTCCCAGATGATCCCTCTTGTGCCGGCAGATCAGGGGCACGTCTACCTACTCTGGCAGCCTCCTCAACTCGTCTAATATACTCGCGAAACGCTGGTCTCTCCATAGAGACATGATCCGAGTCATCAGACTGGACTCCCTGTGATCCCTGTCTCTCAGCTGCACTGTTCCCAGTCTCAGGAACGGCACTCTCAGCAACGTCCTCCTGAATCTCCTCCGTTGCACGTGAGTCACCAGCGGGAATCCGACCCCGTCCTCTACCATTTGGAGGAAGAGGGGGTTTACCCCTACCTCGTCCAACTGTAGATAAGGCTCTAGTCCGAACCATTTGTAGGGTATAAACCTAACTTAGAAGGCTATATGTATGCCATATGTATAAATATATAAGTCCATCATAACATCACATAAGGTAATATCTATATATATATATCTATACTGTCGAGATCTTCAAAGGGGTGATGACTTCTCGTACACACTATCCCAAAACATTTGTACTCACTTCAAAACCAAAACCTTTTGAAAAGTCAGACCCCTTTCGGGTTCTGTTTATTTATCTATTCGACCTTTATTGCAGATTACAAGTGTCATTGTTGTCAACCTAAGGCTCTGACACCAACTTTGTAACACCCCGAATCCGTAGGACTCGAGGCGCTACTGGGCTAGGATCTCACACTGGATCTTGAACCTAGCCTGACAACAAGTTCACCGGATCTTACAACAAGGCACCGATAAATTAAAGCTAAAACATCAAACTGTATATATATACATATCAAAAGGTTTACAAAATACCGCTGAGTACAAACCAATACATGTATCCGTACATCATAAAATTCACCCATATCCCTCGAATACAATCCTAGTGTACGGAGCCCTCAGCGGATCACCCCATCTGAATCACTCTGCAGTTCTCCTAACCTACAAAGGATCTACAACCCGGTATAAAACAGTTAGCTAACCATACATATATACAGATAATGCATAAGCACAAACACACTTCAGGAAATCATAAACATAGAATCATGTTGTCACACATTTACCCGGTTAATTATCTTTATAACATCCAACACTCAGATCGTATATATATATATATATGTATATGAACATATGTGACACGAGGTATATATATAATCCTCGCCTCTGGGTCCAATAGCCAGCTGGAGTGGTGCTTGAAACACCTTCCTGTGTACCCTATGGGAATGGAGAGTGCCCGAACCGTTTATCAGATCTGGCCTGCCTACAGAGAACCTCCCAGACTCCCAACGGGATGAAAGAGCAACTTATCACGGCCCTACAATGGGCAATCACTAGACCATAGGTCGGTAATAATCAACATCACATGCTATCAAGTATATATCACACACCACCCATGCATACATCCAATATAGGAATGGTAGCTAAGTAAGTCCTATGGACTTACCTCAACCTCGAAGTACTCTCAAATATGATCAGCTCCAAATCCGGAGAACAACACTGCCTAATAACAAGGCATAATGAGATGTTACATCTCCTATCAATCAAAGGGGTCACACCTAGACCCAAGGGATCCATAAGGATCATATCCAACTTATAAACCTCGATAATCAACTAAAGCTCAAAGCCATAACCGGCAAATATCACTATCATAATCATCATCATTCTATCCTCATATACATACCTAGCATGCTACTAATTCCCTCATACTAGGAAATGATCAATACTACTCTAAGTAGATCCTGTACAAGACGCACCTGCGTGACAAGAGGGACGCAGGGGCGGAAAAGGCAACCGCAGGTGCGGCGACACACTGGCGCAGGCGCGGTGACCGTGGCCGTAGGGACGGCGGCGCTGAGGCGCGGGTGCGGTGACAAGTTCCCGTAGGGGCGGCGGCTCACATGCGCGGGGGCGGCGACAGTGCAGAGCGTAATCTCCCAACTTCTCTTCCACTCTTCACGTGATCAATTCACGTCTTCATCATTCCACAGCCATACACATACATATATATACACAGTCCATCATCAATATAAGTCTAGATCATCTATCCTAAGCAAAGGAAAAGGAAAGGAATCAAAGAAGAAGAAAGAAGAAGAGAAGAGTAAGCTCACCTATTGTTGTAGCCTAATCAAGTTGGAAATGATCACAAACACCAGTCAACTAGCTCTCAAGCTCAGCATAACCCACAACATCAACATCAAACCACCAAAGCCACACAAAACTCTTCAAAACCAAGGAGAAACAAGAACAAGATCAAAGAGAAGAAAGGAGGCAAGAAGGACGTGAGGAAGCTGAAGAAGTAAAGAAAAAATCCTTCAGCACGAGCCCAAGAAGAGGCTTAAGGAGGAAGGAAACAGAGTAAAGCACGGTCAAAGGGTCAAGAAAGCCGGCTGCAGCTGCAGGAAACCGCAGGGGCGGGTTCCCTGAGCCGCCGGGGCGGAAAACAGAGCCAGCCGCAGGGGCAGCCCTCTGGACCCGCAGGGGCGGCTACCTGGCTCAGCTCCACAGATTAAGGCTCTTACAAAATATATTCGTCTTCCACACTATTTTTCAGTCCAGAAATTAGATTTAAAAACTTTTCAGCTTTATTTTTTGCTAGATTTTGTTTGTTGAGTACTCTGACCAAACCTAATCCTCGCAGCAAAACTAAACAGCAAAGGTGGCGCTTCTTTTCTCGGAGGAGACAAAAGCTACCAAAAAGACGACATAAATCTATGATATCCCTACCTCAGATCCAAGAAAAGTGGGAATACATCGTCAAACGATCTTTTATAACTCATTTTCTCTTATAACAAATCGGGAGGAAGACGACCGGCCCAATATGTCGTCGGAGGAAAAAGGACGAACAACAACAGCTTCAATGTTATGCATAAAACAATAAAGAGGGAAGCGAAGTAAGTTGCGTTTTTCTTCCGTGGGAAACACCACCGGTGATGGTAGGGTGGAAGGCTCTTTGTATATCAAGATTACTTGAGGGAGTAAGTTGCGTTTTTCTTCCGCGGGAAACACCACCGGTGATGGTAGGGTGGAAGGCTTTTTGTATATCAAGATTACTTGAGGGTCCTAATGGTTAACGATAAGAGCGTTTTGCTCTTATATTTTGAATAAAAGATGATTTCTTTTCAGAAACCATCTCGATCTTGACTCGAGAACTCGTAAAAACGCAAGAACAAAACAAGATTCCAAATCGGGTTCTATCTACTACTCATTCACTTGAATGATGTAGCTGAAAACAAATATATGTGCCATCTGTATATGTATGTTCAGCTCTTATCTAGAGTTCATCTCTACTTATAAGATTAATATATTGGCTAAGCCTCAACCCCAAACCTCTCTTTAACAAAACTGAAACAATCCTTGTCTAAACTGAACCTTAGTTTACTATACATGTACATATTCATATTTGGTATGAGTGGTCTCTTCATTATACAAGAACCCCTTAAACCTTTATTTAACAACTTATATACCTACGAATATCATGGTTTTCTACAACTTATGAGACCTACAAACATCATGGTTTAGGCAAGACTTTGTCTTAAATGTTTATGGCTGATAAACCCATGCTCCTTTGTGGAGGATTGTGACTTGTGGCTATCTAGTAACCAATAGTTATTGAAATAATGATCAACAAACACCCAGGGCTTCATCTATTGAAACTCCTTTTATCCAAGTGCCCTTGTTTAAAATCTGATGAACTATAAGAGTTTACACTTAACAGAACATGAACTGGAATTTGTTTCTCTTTGTTCCAAAAATTGTTCCGCAAAAAATCTAGAACTTGTAACCATGGTTTTATCCAAAACAATAATTGTGGTATATATCAATGATTACCATGTCTCTGTATGGACCGTATATGAGATAATCTCTCCAATTAACAATTTGCTCTTTCAAAACATAAGCACACCTCTCACAAATATAATCCCTATTTGAAAAATTGAGAAATGAAATCTATAACCTTCCTTTTGAAGTCATTTTTCGAGTGTGGTCTAAACGAATGTTCCGGAAGATGTCGTAATCACATGCCCCTATTTTTTAATTTTTTTTGGTAAATGGTAAATTCGTAGACCACCTAGTTCGATCGGCTTAGCCGCTCTACGTCCGAATCGGGTAGAAAGTCGTGGCCCATTGCTGGGGGATACCCTCCCAATATCAATTTTTCCATACATGTCGTCAAGAGGATTCGAATTCGAATCTCCAAGCTAAACACTTAAGGAGCCTAGCACCACATCCCACTAGACCAACTGAGTATTGGTAATCACATGCCCCTATTGATCGTGTTGATCGTGGTTATGTCCGAGGTCTTGGAAGATCCTCTATCTAGGTGGAGGGAACGTCGTGAAATCCACATTTGCGCATGAGGTAAGACATCCCCATGAAAAAGGGATTCTACTATCCTACTTTCCGGCGGCGAGACACCGCATTAGTTCAGCTATTCCGTGCTCTCTGTATGTTTTTTCCAGTCTCAAGTGTTCTCTGCCTTCTCTTGTAATCTCCGCCTTCTCTCTTAGTATTAGCTTTTTGTTTGATTGTTTGTCCGTTTATCGGTTTTCGGCCTCTCGATACACCAATTATGTTTTGGTGTAGTCGAGTTTCTTACCTTCTTGATCAAAAAACGTATATAGACTAACAAAATTACGTGCAATTTTAAATAAGAAATACTATCATTTCATAAGAAAGTATATGATTTTAAATTTTGGTTATAAAGTTAATAACGTGAGTTTGAAAATATGGGCGGAGAACAATACTGGATTTAGTTAGAGTCATGAATTAAATCATTTTCTCTGAACATATATTTATACTCACGTTAATCCTTTGAATGATATTCTGGCAAGCATTCCCCATGCCTGTCAACTGCAAACCTCCACCATACTACCGCCTAGCCGTTTGCCACAACCCAACGCAACGTTCACACAGTCTAAACCGAACCTGTACCATACTTTTTTTTTAGAATTGAACAAAAAAACAACTTTTATATATATATATATATATATATATATATATATATATATATATATATATATATACCCGTATGTCAAAATACCGGTTTAAAGTGAGAAATGATTACCCTAAGGGTCCGTAATGTATTGTTAAAAATCATTTCTAGGAACAGAATATTATCAAATTAATTAAAAGTTATGTGTGTTTAGTGAATAAAATTGAATGATAGAGGTTTTCTATTTTAACACATAAAAATAACATAATCAATTTCATTTCATCTCCTTTTCCTTAACCGTTTCCAATCGTTTTTATTTCACCTTTATAACTATCGGACACTAAATTTCATTGGGTATTCGCAGTGATTATTGGTTTCTATTTCTTACCTCTTTCGTCTACTCAAATGCTTATGACCTTACCCTAAAGTTTACTGTTTTTCTTCTTTGTCGTTCGTGGTAGCACTAGCGCTTTGTAACAAAACAATCTTAAACGTGTTTTCGGTAGTGAATTGGCGATCAAGTCTTCCTAGTCTACTATATATAATACTATAATAGAAGTGACTTATGCCACTTGTCAACTCCACATCAAGACACCTCAAATTTTTTCATTTGGCGTTCTCATTATGACACATCAATATTTTCCACATATCGTCTTCGTATTGCGTCACCTCATTATTTTCATTTTTTTTTATGTGACGTTGTTTCTATATGTTAATGAAGATATTAACATGCATTAGATTCTAAAATGAGATAATAACATGATATTATATATTTAGAAAGAGAATAATGAAATAAACGAAGGTAAATAATTCAATAATATAATATGTACACAAGATGCAAAGTTTGAAAAATCATAGTGTATATATTCTAACATGAGATGATAAAATAGGATAATTTTTTATGACTTTAAATTATTTTATTTTTTAAATATTTCAAATTTTATTAATGTTAATATATGTTTAGATCAAATCCCGTATAATTGCACGGAAACTACGCTAGTTCCCTCCCTTTTATGACTCCACAAATCAGATTTCTGAGCAACGACAACATTTGTTGGTCTCAATTTCAAATGTGCACATGTTTCTTCATTTGTACTATAACTTGTAAACAACAATCGGATTTGAAAGTCAATACGGATGTTTTCATTAGACATTGCAAGAGCTTCATTTGTACGTGTTTGGCACTGCATCCAGTCTCATTGGTTATCTTAAATTTATTGTTTGAGAGATTATCAACAATATCGACATTGCAAGAGCTTAATTGGTTTAATTCTACTTTACCGACAGATTGCAATTTGCAAACCTGCTTTCTTGTCCTTTTTCTTGTTAAAGTTATTCATAAAGCTCCTAAATTCATAAGTTACTCAAACTTTATTACTACTTTCGTATTTGAAGCTGCAGTGCTTTGTCACGTTATGATGCGTTTGTCGTTGATCAATAGATTAGCTTTGCTTCTCACATTATCCATGTGGCAAAGATAAATTAGTAGTGGATTTAATTATTAATAGTGGATTTAATTATTCATATGTCACATGACTCACATTGGCAAATATAAATTAGTAGTGGATTTAATTATTCATGTCACATTACTCACATTAGATTAAGTCAAATGTTTCACATAAAAAAAAATTACGCCAAATGTTATTTTTAAATTGCGTCACATTGAATTTTTACTTGTTGTCTTTGCATTATGTCACATATAATTTATTTATTTATTTATATTACTACTCTCTAAATTAAGATTATAAATTAGGTCATCATTTAAATAAGGAAGTTATATGATTATATAAGATATGATTTAATTTAATTTTCTTATTGAATTTTATAATCATAGAAATATTTTTAAATTTTTATTCTTAATTTCATAGTAGAAACTTATCATATTTTCTTGGGTAAATTGCGGAAAATAACCTAACCTTTTGGGGGTGTTGCGGTCTATGACCTAACCTTTTAAAAATACAACTAAAAATCCAGCGTATACAATATGTTGTAAATTTTAGCCTATGCCTGCCGCCGGTAAATTTTCCGGTGAAAGTGATGAGTTGTCTGATGAGGTGTATGTGAATCATCTTCTCTCTTTAATGACTGGATAAATAGCGAAAAATATATATCTTCCATGAGTAAAATATATATCTTCCATGGACAACAAAAAGACCCGGAAAGGTAGACCGAGGAAAGGTACCAATATTAGTGTTCTACACCACAATGAAACGATCTCTAGAGGCATGGACATATATTTTACTCATGATACCGATCGTGCACACGTAAATGTGAGTATTCTAACACATTTATACATAAATAAATAAAAAACTTGAACAAATTTATAGCTAACATGTGTTTGTTTGATAGCCTAGACTACCCGGTAATGTTTTGTTCTCTCAAATAAACTCTGCTCACGGGCCATCACAACAATGATCATTTATTGTCGCTCCTACCACTCGATTAAGATGTTTAATTTTTTTTCTTGTTTAGACGATGTTTTTCTGCATTTACTATTCTTATGTTTGGATGGTATCTTGCTATTGGTGTGTGGCAGTGTAGGTGATGATTTTCTGTATTTTATTGTCGGATTATTTTATCCTATTTGAAAGAAGTTGTTTCTTTTTGTTATAAGACCATTATTGGGTTTCTTTTATTTTTGTATCCGATACGCATTTGTAGATAAGCATGTCATGCATTCATATGAAAGTTTGAGAATGTATTATGTCATACATATGAAATTATCATCACACTAATCGGATATTTGCCTTGAGGATGATTTGTTATAGAGGTTTTTGGTTGGGTATTGTTATAAATAGTATAGGTTAGTTTTTATTTTCATTTTTGAAAGGTTAAGCTAGGTGCAACAACACTCCCAAAAGGTTTGTATTTTTCGCTATTTATCCAGTCCTTAAAGAAAGAAGATGACTCACATACACCTCATCATACAACTCATCGCTTTTACCGGAAAATTTACCGGCGGCAAGCATAGGCTAAAATTTACAACAAATTGTATATATTGGGTTTTTGGTTGCATTTTTAAAAGGTCCGCAACACCCCCCAAAAGGTTAGGTATTATTTCTTACATAACTAAATTTAATCATTATCTCATTTTGGGAGCAAAAAAATTATATTATTTATTACTATATCGACCTATTTTAAGATTTGCTATCAATTATATTTATTTGGTGAGAATAATATCAATCTTATCTATATTTTGCGTACCAGTTATATTATATAACAAGTTTTATCACGTAAATAAATAGTTAACTTAATAAATAACATAATTATAATTCTTTTTTATATTGTTGAGAATGATTAAATTTTATTTAAAGTTGTTATTATGATAATTACTTTACCTAAATTATATATATTATTTTCATTGTGATTTTAATGGTAATTAAATTAATAACTATCATTTAGTTTAACTTTTACGAATTTCGTGTAAGACACGGGAATTAAGCTAGTTAATACTAAACCAATAATGCGTACACATATTGTTGACAATATTTTTCACCGTTACTCTTACATCTATATATATATATATATACATATATATATATATATATATACCGCTAAGTACAAACCAAAACATGTATCCGTACATCATAGTAGCACAATAGACTAACGTTGACGACACGTATCAACATGCGTGTTGCCCAAAACTTGAGTGTGAATATACAAGACAAAATCAATAATAATAATATTAAAAAAAAAAGCTTAAGGCAACGACAACTATAAACTTATAAAGTATATATGGATTTGCCCGGCAGAATTACGACAATAATAGTTATATGGTAAAATATCTAGCTGGTTAGATATTAAATCATGTTTAACAAGAAAAAGGACTATAAAATTTATAGTCGGTTGCATTGAATCAAATACATGACTGAGAAAAAGCAAATAAAAAATTGAATATGAACAACATCAAACAACCGAAATAGAGAAGAAAAGTCAAAAACATTAAATGGCAAAGAACGGGGGAGAAATTTGTCAAAATAAACTTTGATGCATCAAGAAACTCGTCGAATCAATATGCTTTTGGATACATCATTCGGAACAACTTTGCAATTCCTCTGACTATAGGGAAAAGAAGATGCATTGCCGGTTCTATTTTAGAGGCAAAAGCTTTCTCTATTCGGGAGGGCCTACAAAAGGCCGCAAGTTTAGGTGCTACATCCATTGAGATTGAAGGAGACAATTTGATGTTCATTAATTCGATCAACCAAGTACGGAAACCACTGTGAGAGACAAATATGATCATCTCTGATATCTCCAGCATGATCTCGGGCTTCATCCACTCTAGCGCTCATCATATTTTCAGGAAAATCAACACTGTTGTTGATAGACTCGCGTTGCATGGACACAACTCTACCGTATATGATGATGCACTACCAACTGATGTTGAAGACCTCATCCAAAAGGATGCTTTAGTATGTCCAATTTCTAAAAACTGACCCCCTAATCTTCTTACCTTTGTACCAAAAAAATAAAAACAAAGTATATATAGATTTGTTTATAAACTTCGACTTTTCTATTTTAAGAAACCTCAAGGGAGGAGGTTAATTTCTCCCAATTTATTGTTAGTCGTTATGAACTTTCACGTCTTTCTCATGTTGGAGATGATGCATACCTTTGAATCATTAAGTGAATAACCAAACATTATCTAGGTGTGTGTTAGTCTAACGATATCATGTACGTTAAACACGCTTTTCAATAGAAGTATTTCAACACCAATATATCACCTTGAGTTACAAGTGTAGTGTAACACCGCAAATCCGTAGGACTCGAAGCGCTACTGGGCTAGGATCTCACAATGGATCCTGACCCTAATCTGACAACAAGTTCACTGGATCTTACAACAAGGCACAAATAGATTAAAACCAAACATCAAACTGTAATATATACATATCAAAAGGTTTACAAAATACCGCTAAGTACAAACCAAAACATGTATCCGTACATCATAAAATTCACCTATATCCCTCGCATACAACCCTAGTGTACGGAGCCTCAGCGGATCACCCCATCTGAATCACTCTACAGTTCTCCTAACCTGCAAATGATCTACAACACGGTATAAAACCGTTAGCTAACCATACATATATAATATAATACATAAGCACAATCACAAGTCAGGGAATATTAACACATCATCATGCTATCACACATTTACCCGGTTAATTATCGTTATAAAGTCCAACACTCAAATCGTATATATAGATGTATATGAATATATGTGACACGAGGAATATCTAATCCTCGCCTCTCGGTGTTGTTGCTAGCCGGAGTAGTGATCTGGTAACACTTTCCCGTATACCCTATGGGAGTGGTAGGTGCCCGTCCCACTTCCAGATCTGGCTTGTCCGCAAAGAACCCCCCCGTCTCCCAGCGGGATGACAGGGCAAGTTGTCACAGCCCTACAATGGGCGGTCACTAAACCATAGGTCGGTAATAATCAATCATCACATGCTATCAAGCATATATCAAACACCACTCATGCATACATCCAATATAGGGATGGTAGCTAAGTAAGTCCTATGGACTTACCTCAACCTCAAAGTAATCTCAACCACGATCAACTCCAAATCTGGAGGACAACACTACCTAATAACAAGTCATAAAAAGATATCAAATCTCCTATCAATCAAAGGGGTCACACCTAGACCCAAAGGACCCATAAGGATCATATCCAACTTATAAACCTCGATCATCTACTAAACCTCAGAGTCATAACAAGAGGGATGCAGGGGCGGTGACCGTGGTGGCAGGGGCGGCGGCTTCCGGACGCGGGTGCGGTGACAAGGTCCCGCAAGGGCGGCGGCTCACAGGCGCGAGGGCGGCAATAATGCAGAACGTAATCTCCCGATTTCTCTTCCACTCTTCACGTGATCAAATCACGTCTTCATCAATCCATAGCCACATTCATATACATATGTATACATTACAAACATCAATATGCATCCTTGCACATCTAATCCTAAGCTAAGGAAGAGGAATCAAATGAAGAAAGAAAGAAGAAGAAGCAAGGAGCTTACCTACTATTGTGATCTAACCAAGGAGATGATCCAAAACCACTACCTCAGCTGGCTCCCAAGCTCAGCAACAACACGCATGTAAGTCTTTGGAGCCGTTTTTGGCCTTAGCCACCCCCACGGGTCCGTGAGGCCGCCTCTGCGGCTCGTCTGTTCTTCCGCCCCTGCGGCTCAGGGAACCGCCCCTGCGGTTTCCTGCGGCTGCAGCCGGCTTTGTTGACCTTTGACCCGTGCTTTACTCTTTCACTTCCTTAACCTATTTCCTTTGCTTTGGCTTGCTGAGCAAGTGTTCTTCATTGCTTTCCCAGCCCTTAAGTCCTTCTTGCTTCCTTTTCCTCTCCTTGATCTTGTGTGTGAGTTTCCTTACGTTTGTAAGAGAATTTGTGGTGTGGCTTTGTTGAGGTTGATATTGTGTATGGTTGCTGAGCTGGTGATGCCAACTGAGAGTGTGTTTTGTTCTTCCCTTGGGTGATCACAACAGTAGAGGTGAGCTCCTTTTATCTCCTTCCTTTCTTTCTTTCCTGTTCTTCCTCTCTAGCTTCGGATTAGATGTATGAAGAGGCTTGTTGATGTTGGTTTATGTATGTATATGTATGTGCTTGATTTTGGATGAGAGAAGACGTGATTTGATCACGTGAAGAGCCGAAGAGGAACCGCGGGATCACATTCTGCACTGTCGCCGCCCCCGCGCCTGGAAGCCTCCGCCTCTGCGGAAGCCGTGTCACAGCGCCTGCGCCGTGCCTGTGTCGTGCCTGCGTTGCTTGCGGCCACTGTCACCGCGCCTGCGGGTTTTCTTGTTCCGCCCCTGCGTCTTTCCATTCCGCAGGTGCGTCTTGTATAGGATCTACTTAGAGTAATATGATCCTTTCCTTTCCTAGTATGAGCGGGTTAGTAGCATGCTAGGTACGTGTATGAGGTTATAATGATGATGAGTACGTTATCGTTTATGCTAGTTATGGCTTTGCGGTTTATGAGTTAGGATATGATCCTTATGGATCCCTTGGGTCTAGGTGTGACCCCTGTGATGGATATGAGTTTGATATATTGTTATGCCTTGTTACTAGGCAGTGTTGTCCTCCAGATTGGAGTGGACCAGGTTGAGAGTTGATCGTAGTTGAGACTACTTCTGAGTTCGAGGTAAGTCCATAGGACTTACTTAGCTACCATCCTTATGTTGGATGTATGCATGGGTGGTGTGTGTTATATGCGTGATAGCATGCGATATTGATTATTACCGACCTATGGTCTAGTGATTGCCCACTGTAGGGCCGTGACAACATACCCTTTCATCCCTTCGTGGAGTTTGGGAGGTTCTCTATAGTCATGTCAGATCTGGTACACGGGACGGACCCTTTCACCATTCCCATAGGGTACACGGGAAGGTGTGCCGGTACCACTCCAGCTGGCTATTGCACTCGGAGGCGAGGGTTATATTCCTCGTGTCATATATGTTCATATACATATTTATATACGATTTGAGTGATGGATTATATTAAGATAATAAACTAGGTAAATGTGTGATATCATGATGAGGTGTTTATGTTTTTTATGATGTGTGGATGTGCTTATGCTTGTCTTATATATGTATGGTTAGCTAACGGTTTTATACCGTGTTGTAGATCCTTTGCAGGTTAGGAGAGCTGCAGAGTGATCTAGATTCGGTGATCCGCTGAGGGCTCCGTACACTGGGTCGTTATCCGGGTTAATGGGATCTTTTGTTATACAGTTATGTTTTATTTGTACTCAGCAGTACTTATGTATTACCTTTTGATACATATATATATATATATATATATATATATATATATATATATATATATATATATATATATATATATATATATTAGTTTCATGTTTTGTATTTAATCTATGTGTGCCTTGTTGTAAGATCCAGTGAACTTGTTGTCAGGCTAGGGTCAGGATCCATTGTGAGATCTTAGCCCAGTAGCTCCTTGAGTCCTACGGATTCGGGGTGTTACAAAGTTGGTATCAGAGGCTTAGGTTGAAAACAATGGCCCTTGCAATCTGCGATAAAGGTCGAATAGATATATAAATAGAACCCGAAAGGGGTCTGACTTTTCAAAAGGTTTTGGTTTTGAAATGAGTACAAAGTGTTTTAGGATAGCGTGTACGTGAGCCATCGCCCCTCTGAAGATCTTGACAGTATATATATATATATACTTTGTTGTGATTGATTTGATATATATCTATACATATGGCATATATATAGCCTTCTAAGTTAGGGTTACGTCCTCTGCAGATGGTTCAGACTAGAGCCTTACCTGTAGCTGTACGAGGTAGAGGTAGACCCCACCTAGGTAGATCGAGGACGGGGTAGGATTCCCGCTGTTAATCCACCTGCAACGAAGGAGGTTCATGCTGATCTTGCTGAGAGTGTCATCCCTGAGACTGAGAACGGCATAGCTGGGAGACAGGGTCCACAGTGAGTCCAGTCAGATGACTCGGATTATGTCTCCATGGGTGGACCAGAGTTCCGCGAATATATCCGGCGAGTGGAGGAGGCTACTAGAACGGGTAGACCTATCCCGGATCTGCCAGCACATGAGGGATCATCTGAGAGATCCCATTGAGTGACTCAGGTGCTAGTTGTACAGGCACATGCTGTTGAGATTACTCGAGCTCCAAAGGAGTACAGAGGGCCTCGACCAGACAGTTGGTTGAAGGCATTTCACCAGAGGGGAGTATCCCCTTTCTCTAGGAAGGTAGGGTTAGAGGTTGAGCTCTGGATTTGGCATGTATACTCGGCTCTTGAGTTTATTAGATGTCCAGCTGACAGATAGATAGAGTTGGTGCAGACTCTGTTTAGAGATTTGACACAACACTGGTGGAGGTCTATACGGGGTCAAGTTATCAGCTATGACCAGATGAGGACCATGATCAGAGAGCGTATCTGCCCTGCCTCACTGAGGAGGGAGAAACTGCGGGACTTTGTTGAGGCTGGCTTTGAGGATGTACCAGTCTTTGAGGCTATCAGGAGATTCCAGGAGGAGCTGTCTTTATTGGGTCCAGCTGTACCTCCTGCAGATCAGTATGTGTATCTCTTTTCCCGGCGACTGAGGGATGCCACCCGGGCCTATATGACGGGATTTCATTGCGATTCCTTGATGGACTACCAGGATAGAGCCGCCGACTATGAGTGAGAGCGGGCTGGACAGAGGAGAGCTTCTCAGACCGGAGGGTCTGAGAAGAGACAACAGACCGGGCAGACCAGTGGTGCTGGTGGAGTTGTTGGTTCAGGGCGTGATCAAAGACGCTAGAGTTATTCCTCATCTGCACCGGTTGCAGATACGAGACGACAGTGTTTTAACTGTAGTGGTTATGGACATATGCGACCAGAGTGTACGAAGCCGTTAGTGACTTGTTTCACTTGTGGCAGACAAGGTCACAGACATATATTATGTAGACAGGGTGGAGCTTCATCACAGCAGGATACTTCTCCTGCTAGTGTAGCTGGGGGTGGACAGAGGCAACCTCAGCAACAGCAGACACAAGGACAACAGAGAGTCCCAGATCGTCCTACTATTCAAGGAGTTGCTCTTGGGTCGAGTAGAGGCCGGTAGAGGTCGTGGCGGGAATGCCACTGACACTAGAGGAGCTCAGGGTAGAGACTTTGACCTGAGGAGTGCAGAGGAGTCAACTGCACCGACTGCTACAGGTACCCTTCTGATTCATGGTTTATATGTTGGAGTCTTATTTGATATGGGTGCTACGCACTCTTTTATATATGTTGCATGTGTAGAGCGTCTGGGTTTAGATACGATTGAGGGGATACCCTTTAGTATAGGGTTACCCAATGGTAGTAGGGTCATAGGTACCCATGAGATATTTGATTGCCCCATTTGTGTGGAGACTTGTGTGTTATTTGTTGATCTGTTTTCCATGCCGCTGGTGCATGATGATGTTATTTTAGGTATGAATTGGATGGATAGACACCAGACAGTGTTAGATGTAGGTAGGAGGACTGTTACCCTCTCTACCGAGTTAGGATAGATAGAGGTTTTCCGAGGTTGGGACCTTGGAAAATCAGGTATGGTTATCAGTGCGATACGAGCAGCTAGACTGATTACACAGGGTTGTGAGGCCTTCTAGTGTTATGCCATGAAGGAGGGGGAGAGTCCAGCATTAGAGGATATCCCAGTTGTCTGTGATTTTGCAGATGTATTTGCTGAACCGTCTAGTTTGCCGCCTCAGAGGAGTGTGGATTTTGGCATTGAGTTAGAGCCTGACATGAGATCGATCTCGAAGGCCCCATACCGTATGGCGTCTGTCGAGATGCTGAAGATGAAGTAGCAACTCGAGGAGTTGGATGAGAAGGGCTTTATTAGCCCTAGCGTATCCCCATGGGGAGCACCTGTCCTCTTCGTGCGGAAGAAGGACGGATCGTTGAGATTGTGTATAGATTACAGAGAGCTGAACAAGGTGACCATCAAGAACAAGTATCCATTGCCGCGCATTGATGACTTATTAGATCAGCTTCAGGGAGCTACAGTGTTCTCCAGGATTGACCTGCGCTCAGGGTATCACCAGCTGAGGGTGAGAGAGCAGGATGTGCCCAAGACGGCATTTCGGACCCGATATGGACACTACGAGTTTATAGTGATGTCATTTGGGCTCACAAATGCCCCAACAATTTTCATGGAGTTGATGAACAGCGTATTCATCGACTTCCTTGGTCAGTTTGTGGTGGTCTTCGTAGATTATAATTTGGTGTACTCTCGAAGTAGAGAGGAGCAGGCAGGACAACTGAACACGTATGAGGAGAACTACCCGACTCATGATCTGGAGTTGGCAGCGGTAGTTCATCCACTGAAGATCCGGAGACTTTACCTATATGGTGCTACATGTCAGATCTTCACAGACCATAAGAGTCTGAAGTACATTTTTACGCATCGGGATTTGAATAACCGCCAGCGTAGGTGACTTGAGCTGATCAAGGATTTTGATCTGGAGATTTTGTATCATCCAGGGAAGATGAACGTTGTTGCCGACGCCCTGAGCAGGAAGAAGCCTCGAGAGCAGGCGACTGCGAGGTACGTTGATAGTTCAACATCAGTTGCAGAAGGATCTGATCTGGTTAGAGTTGGACATCCAGTTTCCTGATGAGGATGCCCAGCTGCGTACTTTAGAGGTTTTTCCTGATTTGTTGGGTGAGATCCAACAGAAGTAGGAGACCTGCCCGACACTGATGAGGATCCGAGAGAGGATGTCTAGGGATGAGGCACCACAGTTCCTGCTAGGAGCAGATGGAGTATTGAGGCGCTACGGTCGCGTCTGTGTACCCGCTGATGCGGATCTACGCCAGAGGATTTTACAGGAGGCTCACTATACGCCTCATTTAGTACACCTAGGTACGAGTAAGATGTACCAGGACATGAGACGTTCATATTGGTGGGGAGGGCTGAAGCCCGATGTGGCCAGATTTGTGGCACAGTGTGCGACCTGTCAGCAGGTCAAGATAGAGCATTGCAAACCTGGAGGTGAACTCCATCCACTTCCTTTTCCACAGAGGAAGTGGGAGGACGTCACCATAGACTTTGTGACTGGACTGAGATTGAGCCGGAGTTTTGGTGCTATTTGGGTTATAGTGGACAGATTGACGAAGACGGAACGTTTTATCCCTATTCGGGAAACGTGGCCGGTGAGCAGATTAGAAGAGGAGTACACTAGGCAGATAGTGAGACTCTATGGTGTGCCGAGGACGATCGTCTCAGACAGAGATGGACGATTTACCTCGAGATTTTGGCAGCAGATTCAGACTGCCCCGGTACGAGTTGCATTTCACTACTGCGTTCCATCCTCAGACAGATGGTCAGTCAGAGAGGACCATTCAGACACTGGAGGATATGCTGCGAGCTTGTGTGTTGGATTGGGGACAAGTGTGGACGGATCATCTCCCACTAGTTGAGTTCTCTACAACAACAACTGGCATACATCTATTGGGATGACCCCATATGAGGCACTGTATGGGCAGAGATGTCGTACTCCGTTATGCTAGGATGAGCAGAGCAGTGTTAGTGGTTTGACACCTGATCAGATTCAGGATGATGTGGCTCGAGTAGCACTGACTAGAGAGAGGATGCTGAGTGCACAGAGCCGTCAGAAGTGTTATGCAGATAGGAGGCGTAGACCTCTATAGTTCAGAGTGGGAGCCCATGTGTGGCTGAGAGTGTCTCCGACACGAGGTGTTAGACGTTTTGGCATTAAAGGGAAGTTGAGCCCCCGATATGTCGGACCGTTCGAGATTCTAGATCGGGTTGGGAGTGCAACATACAGTTTGGCTTTGCCTCCGAGATTAGAGGGTGTTCACCCTGTGTTTCACGTGTCTCAGCTGAGGGAGTACATACCAGATCCGAGACACATCGTGAGTTATGATGATTTGGTGGTTGAGCCGGACCACACTTTTGTTGAGCACCCGATTGCAGTCCTAGAACGAGGTAGGAGATGCCTGCATTCGAAGGACATTCCTATGCTGAGGATACAGTGGTCGAGACGAGGACCTGATGAGGCTACATGGGAGATTGAGGATAGTATCCAGAGGAACTATCCAGAGTTCTATGCCGAGATAGATGCACCAGTAGGATCACCGAGTAGATCTTAGTACTATCTTGGTGAGTGTTATGCTTATGTGCTTATATGCTATGATGTGTTTATTTTCATACTAGCTTTGATGTGATATATGATCTTATTAGATCTTGTTGTGCTAGTATGATTATTGTGTGTAGTTGGAGATGGCTCTTTCCTCCATGCTATTATGATACGATTAGCGGTAGCTGGAGATGGTTATTCCTCCATGCTATTTTGATGGACATAGTATTGCTGGAGATGTTTTTCCGCCATGCCCTTTTGTTATGAGTATGTTATTGGCTAGAGATGTTTTTCCTCTATGCCCCGGTGATATGATTATAGTATTGGATAAAGATGGATTTCCTCTATGCTCTGGAGAGTATAGTTTTGTTGCTGGAGTTATGATTTCCTCCATGCTTGTGTTTGAGGTTATAGAGAGAGTATACCTCGGATTTTGAGTCCGAGTGGTTTGAGGATTTTAAATGTTTCGGGACGAAACTTGTTTTCAGGGGGGTGAGGTGTAAGAGCCTTAGTCTTTGGAGCCGTTTTTGGCCTTAGCCGCCCCGCGGGTCCGTGAGGCTGCCCTTGCGGCTTGTCTGTTCTTCCGCCCCTGCGGCTCTGGGAACCGCCCCTACGGTTTCCTGCGGCTGCAGCCGGCTTTGTTGACCTTTGACCCGTGCTTTACTCTTTCACTTCCTTAACCTATTTCCTTTGCTTTGGCTTGCTGAGCGAGTGTTCTTCATTCCTTTCCCAACCCTTACGTCCTTCTTGCTTCCTTTTCCTCTCCTTGATCTTGTGTGTGAGTTTCCTTAAGTTTGTAAGAGAATTTGTGGTGTGGCTTTGCTGAGGTTGATATTGTGTATGGTTGTTGAGCTTGTGATGCCAGCTGAGAGTGTGTTTTGTTCTTCCCTTGGGTGATCACAACAGTAGAGGTGAGCTCCTTTTATCTCCTTCCTTTCTTTCTTTCTTGTTCTTCCTCTCTAGCTTCGGATTAGATGTATGAAGAGGCTTGTTGATGTTGGTTTATGTATGTATATGTATGTGCTTGATTTTGGATGAGAGAAGACGTGATTTGATCACGTGAGGAGCCGAAGAGGAACCGCGGGATCACATTTTGCACTGTCGCCGCCCCCGCGCCAGGAAGTCGCCGCCCCAGCGGGAGCCGTGTCACAGCGCCTGCGCCGTGCCTGTGTCGTGCCTGCGTTGCCTGCGGCCACTGTCACCGCGCCTGCGGGTTTCCTTGTTCCGCCCTTGCGTCTTTCCATTCCGTAGGTGCGTCTTGTACAGGATCTACTTAGAGTAATATGATCCTTTCCTTTCCTAGTATGAGCGGGTTAGTAGCATGCTAGGTACGTGTATGAGGTTAGAATGATGATGAGTACGTTATCGTTTATGCCAGTTATGGCTTTGAGGTTTATGAGTTAGGATATTATCCTTATGGATCCCTTGGGTCTAGGTGTGACCCCTGTGAGCGGGTTAGTAGCATGCTAGGTACGTGTATGAGGTTAGAATGATGATGAGTACGTTATCGTTTATGCCAGTTATGGCTTTGAGATTTATGATTTAGGATATGATCCTTATGGATCCCTTGGGTCTAGGTGTGACCCCAGTGATCTATATGAGTTTGATATATTGTTATGCCTTGTTACTAGGCAGTGTTGTCCTCCAGATTGGAGTGGACCAGGTTGAGAGTTGATCGTAGTTGAGACTACTTCTGAGTTCGAGGTAAGTCCGTATGACTTACTTAGCTACCATCCTTATATTGGATGTATGCATGGGTGGTTTGTGTTATATGCGTGATAGCATGCGATATTGATAATTACCGACCTATGGTCTAGTGATTGCCCACTGTAGGGCCATGAAAACATACCCTTTCATCCCTTCGTGGAGTTTGGGAAGTTCTCTGTAGTCATGCTAGATCTGGTACACGGGACGGACCCTTTCACCATTCCCATAGGGTACACGGGAAGGTGTGCCGGTACCACTCCAGCTGGCTATTGCACTCGGAGGCGAGGGTTATATTCCTCGTGTCATATATGTTCATACACATATTTATATACGATTTGAGTGATGGATTATATTAAGATAATAAACTGGGTAAATGTGTGATATCATGATGAGGTGTTTATATTTTTTATGATGTGTGGATGTGCTTATTCTTATCTTATATATGTATGGTTAGCTAATCGTTTTATACCGTGTTGTAGATCTTTTGTAGGTTAGAAGAGCTGCAGAGTGATCCAGAGTGGGTGATCCGCTGAGGGCTCCGTACAATCGGTCATTATCGGGGTTTATGGGATCTTTTGTTGTACAGTTATGTTTTATTTGTACTCAGCGGTACTTATGTATTACCTTTTGATACATATATATATATATCAGTTTCCTGTTTTGTATTTAATCTATCTGTGCGTTGTTGTAAGATCCAGTGAACTTGTTGTCAGGCTAGGGTCAGGATCCATTGTGAGATTGTAGCCCAGTCCACGGTCAAGAAGGACGAAGCTTAAGGAAGCTTAAGGTAAAAGAAAGAGTAAAGCATAGTCCACGGTCAACAAAGCCGGCTGCAGCCGCAGGAAACCGCAGGGGCGGATATTCCTGGCCGCAGGGGCGGAATACTGAGCAAGCCGCAGGGGCGGCCCTCTGGACCCGCAGGGGCGGCTCAGTTCTATCTCAGCTCTAAATACTAAGGCTTTTACATGTAGGAACTCGATCATCGAGAAAATTAGGATAAGTTTAGAACTAACTCAATAATACAAATCGGACTTCAAAATAAGTGGCAGAGGCAAGACGCTCTTTCCTTAATTCTAAAATCGCCCCTATTACGAAGAGTTTTGATTGCTTTAGAATCCAAGATACAACTACCCTTTGCTTCGTACTCCGTAACCAGCTCTGGAAGTCTACGAGAACCTTTAGTGGAGTACTCTAAGACTCGGATTTGCGGATGGGAGGAGAGAAGAGAGCATAAAGCATAAAGGATTAGTTATTTTGGTGCAATTTAGAATGAGCTCTTAGCTCTCCTTATATAGTAGTTTTGGAGGAGGTTGTTGGACTGAGAGAATCACTCTCATCCACCCAATTCCGCATGAGTTAAAAGTAAATCTATCTCTTGGAGATAATATCAAATCCAACGAATGGATAAGATTGACTCGCGTTGGGTTAGATTAGCCGCCGGACTGGGCTTGCGTTTGACTAAAAGCCAAACCAGGTTAAGAATGTCTTGGGCCAGCCCAAAAACAAAATGATAGGTGATCATCCCACCATCATGGTCCATAAGGCCCTCAACCCAAAGCCATTCTCGCAAGCTTGCGAACCGCGGCCGCGCCTCGCATCGGCGCTCGCGCACGTGTGGTCTAGCAACCGCTAGATCGTCTCTCCATACACTTAGTTTATCATAATATGTTTATTCACATATATATGGTGTCTCACCAATTTCCACATTATCGATGTGAGACAAATTCCTCTATATTTAATTCTCCCAAGGTGCATTTAATACACTAACCTTTTTGCATTAATTTTCTCATTCATTTGGACATCATTTTATACAAATGAGTATACCAAATTGTAGCACTCGGAACCACGAAGCTAACATTCCTATTTTTCCGGTTTGATATTGTCTGGATCCTACCAGAAAATTGCCGGGAAAAAACCTTCCGGCACAAGTTCTTAAAAAATGATTCCAACAACCCCCCAACAAGAATAGAAATAAATCTCAAACATGTTTTTTATTTATAAAAAATGAAAGGGACTTTTGAGAGTAAAGTCGAAAATCACTGTATTTGGATCGATAGCGTTTTTCAGCCTTGAATCCCCCGTAGTGAGTAGCCATTAGATTTACTCAACCAAATGGTGAACATGATGTCTTGAACCATCTAGACTTTGATGTGAACCTAGACACTAACTATCATAAAGTTTCATCTTCTCCACACCTAGATTCGGCTTGAATTAGTTTTCCATTTGAACCTACATCGTGGGATCTCCAGTCATGTAGGTGTGGTTGACCATCAAACATCATCTTTTGTAATAAGTTGTAAACCCATTCCTTTTGATGATTTTTCAAATTGGTCTCGTGACAAACCCTTAATAAATGGATCCTTTAGGTTGTCAAATGATCTGATATAATCTACCACAATCATGCATGCATGTCGAGAGTAGTTGTCTAATGGTCTTTTGTCTCTGTCTAATGTGACTAGACTTGCCATTATACATAAAATTATGTGCCCGATGTATAGTTTATTGACTATCATAGTGTACACATATTGGCGACACAAGTTTGTTCCAAAGAGAAATATTTCCCAGGAAATTTCCGAAGCCACTCTACTTCTGCATCTGCTTTATATAAAGCAATGAACTCACATTATATCGTGGATTTTGCCAAGAGCTTTTGTTTGGAAGATTTCTAAGATATCGCTGATCTACCTAGTGTGAATACATATCCAGAATTTGGAGTTTCTCGAGTCAGAAATCCAGTTGGCATCATTGTATCCTTCTAATACAGTTGGATGGGTGTCGTAATGCAACCTAAACTCTTTAGTATAACGTAAATAGTTCAATGTTGAGTATGCATTTCTAGTGTTTATGTCCTGGATTGCTCATATAGCGGCTAAGTACATTGACCGTGTGCTCTAGATCAAGTCTAGTACCGTTGGTTAAGTAGATAAGACTACCAATTACCCTTGCCTACAATTGAGATACCACATCCCTAAATTTCTTAGTCAGGGGAATATTGGGGTCTATAGGACTCGTCGTAGTCCCACTAGAGTAGTTCTTGAACCTTGCAGGAATTCTCTACGCATAATGCGCATGCGAATGAGACAAGATAAGTCATGCAACATGTCTATTAATTTTCATCCCTAGTATGGCATATGTCAATTCTAAGTCCTTCATGTCAAACTTCACACTAAGCATATTCTTAATTGATTTTGTTGATCATGTCTTTGTTGTTGTCTATTATCAGCATGTCATCTAAATATAACCATTAGAAGTGTCTTTGTAGTAGATGCATTTATCGCATTCATTTCTGTTGAATCCATTTTACATAATTACACTGTCAAATTTATCATGTCATTTTTTAGGATCTTGTTTAAGTCCGTATAAGGATTTGACAAGTCTACACACCTTATGTTCCTGTCCAGGAACCACATAACTCTTGGGATGTTTCATGTAAATCTTTTCTTCCAAATCTCCGTTTAGAAAGACAGTTTTTAACATTCATTTGGTGTATCTCTAGGTAACTCAATGTTGTTATGACTATCAACATTCTTATTGACGTTATATGAGCAATCCAGGATACAAACACTAGAAGCCTAGCTTGTATTTATCAATGGAGTCATCGGTTTTTAACTTAGTTTTGAAAATCCATTTGCTAGTTTCCAAGTATTTTACACCCTTGCAGTAAGTCGACTAACTCCCATGTATGATTTTTCATAATGAAGTCGATCTCACTTTTAACTTTTTCTTTCCAAGAAGGTGCATCTGTTGTGGACATATCTTCTTTATAAGTTATCGGTTCTTTCTCTAAGACATTATGAACTCATCACCAAAAGTTTTCTCTTTCCGAGTTCTTTTGCTTGTTCGAGGTTCAACCTCGTGTCGAGCTCGTTTGCTTTATCAGGGTTCATCCTCTATGTCTGTACCGGGTATAGACATTTCATTGTCTCGTTCTTCATAAGTACGTTTATGATTATATTTATCCTTTCATGAAAAAATGTCTTCAAAGTAAGACTCATTTCGTGATTTCATGATTATGTCAACATGAATATCAGCTATTTCTAATTTGTGTACCAAAAATCGATAAGTGATATTGTTATTGCATATCCGATACATATACAATCAATAATTTTAGGTCCAATAGTGACCCTTTTCAAAGGTGGTACTACTACCTTTGCCACGCACCCCCACATTTTGAGGTATTTGTACGTTGGTACTTTACCATGCCAAAGTTCATAAGGACTTTTGCGTGTTACATTATGAGGTAATTTGTTCAAGATGTAAGTGGTGGTAAGCACAACATTCCCCCCACATGAACTGGGCTAACCTAAACTCCCTCAATATTGTGGTCAACATTTTATTTAGAGTTCGGTTCTTTCTTTCCGCAACTCCTATTAGATTTTGAAGAGTGCGTAAGGAGCAGTCATTTGATGTATTATCTCATGTTCTCTACATAACGCATTGAAAGGTTACATCCTTTCTTCTTAGCAAGTAGACATGTAAATCGTGCAATCATTTATGAAGATTTATGAAATGCTTCTTGCCCTCTCTAGTTGGCATAAACTTTTAATCCACACATACAATGTGTATTACGCCTAGAAGTTCGGTTGTTTTGTTCTACTCGGGAAGAAACCGTTTTTGTGAGTTTTGCATGTACGTAGATTTCATTTTTTTTTGTTCTTAGTTAGTTTGCATTTAGGTAGTAGGTTCAAAATCATAAGTCATTGATGTGACTAGTAATTTATATACCTTAACCTTTCATGTCAAACATTGAAAGACACAACAAATATATAAAACGCAAAAAAAAACAATGATATTAATTAAATTTTGGATGGTTGTCATTATATAAGTTTTGACTAGTCCATCATTTACATATCACCACCAATGGAAAAAAAAGCCTCCAAACCCTCTACTAGGTGTGTTGGCCGAACCTTTAAACCCTCTATAATCTTCATTAGGATCTCTAGGTCGGTTTTCTGTTTGACAAGCGTCGATCTAATGACCTTCGTCTCCACATTTCAAGCATATCCCACTGAAATTATTTGCAGTTGATTCCACATCAGACTCTTGAACATAGTCATTAGATTGAGTCCAAGCATGACCATTGTCAGCCTTGTGACCATCTTTACCACTATTGTGGCACATACAACTGATCTTCCTGGCATGTTTCTTATTCAAGCCATGGGACAAGAACATCTGCTTTTTCCTTTAGGTCTTGACCTTTTCCTTTTCAACCTCTAGACTAGTCTCAGTATGATGGTGTTTGTAGGTTAATTCAATTCTCAATCTTGCCATCAAGTCTTCTGCATGGGCTTTCCTCTTATATCTCATATAATATTTAAAATCACTCCAAGATGGCGAAAGTTTTTCAATCAACATTACAACCTAAACTGTTTCACGTATTTGCATCCCCTCAACTAGGATCTCCTATACGAGCAACTGATACGCCTAAACTTGGTCCATTATAGGTTTAGAAAATACTATTTTAAAGTTGCATAACTCGCCAGAGAAATTTCTTAGCGACCTCATCACTTGTCTTGCATCTGTTTTTCAAAGCAGACCAAAGTTCAATGGACGTGTTGACCTTACAATACTTCTTGTAGAGGATCAAACAAACAATCAAGGATCCATCATTTGCACATATTGGTCCCATACACCCATGCAATGTACGTGGAGAGTAAACATGGTCATGTGTCTTCAGGGGAGAGATTTGATGGATCATCCTACAGAAACTTGATAAAATTTGCCGAAGTCAAGAAGAGTACCATCTTCTATTGCGTGGCGTTGAAGTCCGAGCCATCAAACCTTCCTAGTAGTGATGTAGCTTGCATTAATCATGGAGTAGTTGTTGGGGTAGACGAGGTATGATCAGAGTACTAGTCTCACTCCCTATTTTCATTTGAGGAAGCAACAAGTTACCCTCAAGAGTGTTCGTGTTATCTCCTGATCTGGTCCCAACAGGCAAATGTACAACTAGCAAACCAATCCCAAAAATAATTTTGGGTGTCGACGCAACGGGGTTGACAACATTGGATGTCAAAAATATAAAACAAAAAATCCGTGATCACTAGGGATTTATGCAAAATTTTATTCAGGGGGGAAAACTTTGTAAAAGACATAAATATATATTTTTAAATATCAGGGTTCTGAAAACCCTGAATACTTATAGTAGCATCTCTGAAAAAATAAATCTGAAAAAATTTATTTTTATAAAACAAAATATTTAGAAATTTTACTAAAAGATATAGATATATATATGTGTATGTATATAATAATAATAATAATAATAATAATAATAATAATAATAATAATAATAATAATAATAATAATAATAATTTATATCGAACTAGAAGGAATGCGGGCAAAAAGTTGTGCTACCATCCTTTTTGAATAGTGAATCCGATCCTCCTAAAAACAACATCAGACATAGGAGACATAACGTTGCCATGCAAGACACGTTGCAACCTCTTGATAACTTCCACAACATCGAGTGCAAGAAAACAAGAAGTGTCGAAAGCGAACGGAAGAAACACATGTTGTTTTTCAATACAAGTCCTCTCATGTTTAGCCACTTTAGCAGATGCCGCATTAAGCGTCACCTTACCCACCACAAAATGCCCATAACCCAAACAAACTAGTGGGGAAACCCCCTTCAAATCAATGCAAGCTTGTTTCCACCCACTCATCCAAACACCAAGGTATCCGCTGGTCTTAACGTAGACCTTACCTCACGTGGGTTAATCAAGATGGTCACATGCGCCTCCTTCTTAACTGAAACCCCCTCTCTCCTAAACACATGACACAAAACATCACGGACCATCTTGTGCATTTATTTGAAGCTAGAGAGCTCTTTACAACATGCTCCACCAAAACATAAAAAACTCTTCGACAATTGGACATAGGACAAATCTCATCAATCGGGTATAGAGGAACCATAAGACAATACTAAGGACCGAGTGATACTCAACCGGGGACATACACTGCGCGTCTAAGCCCATCAATGCGTATGGCACGAAGGATATCTACGCTATGTGCTGATTAAGACACTTGAAAACCGTTTTTTGTCTAACGGTCCAATCAAAACCAACTTTCATCTCTTGCACGGTCTTACTGAAAAGAGCACTCGCCAAAGCGTGTTGGGATTTAGAGTGAAGGTGTTCACGGTAGTAAAAACAGAATGATCAAAATCAAGAATAGAAGCCTAAAGATTGCCCAAAGTTCCATAAAACCCAGAGTCCATATCTACTACTCCACTATCCCACAAAATGTGGTCTTGAAGGACCCAAGATTGAACCCTAAAGGCAACAAAAGCAAAGAAAGACACCTCCACATCAGAGTATCACACCCCCCCCCCCCCCCCCCCAAACCGAATAGGTAGAGAAGCAAGCCGCCACTAAAGATCTCCAAAATAAGTCCCCCAACAATATTTTATAAAATATATCCGAAAATATTCTATAAAATATTTCGAAAAACTTATAACGTAATTATATTTTCGAGACAATTTTTCGCATAATAACATCGAATTTGGTTCGAATGATTGTTTCGATTTTTTTTAATATATTTTTTAAAATAAAATATTTTGGAATATATACAACAAAAATAATTTTTGAAATAAATATTCGATAACCTAAATCAAAATAATTTCGAACTAGTTAGTTTTCGGAAAAGAAAAAAAAGTTGCGAAAATAATTAAAAATAAACTTGGAACCATAATATGCTTACTCCCACATATATGATGTCTCACCAATCTCCACATTGTCGATGTGAGACAAGTTCCTCTATAATTAATTTTTACACTCATCTTTAAACATGAATTTATCATTTATTTGAACATCATTTTATACATATGAGTATACCAAATTGTAGTAATCGGAATTAAGAAACCAACACTCCCTTTTTCTGGCATTGACATTGGCCGGAGCCACCAGAAAACTGTGCGGAAAAACCTTCCGGCGCAAGTTCTTAAAAATTTTTCCCTACAACAACAATTTGTGCCCCGTCTATGGGATAAGACATATCATATCCAACATTTCTATTTCTAGGCTTGAATGTGTTGCCGGTGATTTTTCTGGGAATAAAAATGGTCGCTTCCGGCAAGTATCTTCATTTTGGAGGTCCAAAATGAGTTGTATTAAAGGCACATTTGAATGCAATTGAGAAGTGGTTAACTAATTATCTCGATAGTTAGGAGAAGAATGGAATAACATATATACTGATACATTTGAAAATAATGAAATTAGGTTATCCATATCTTTGGAGAGACACTTAGCTTTGCTCGACAGCAAGCACTTGTGGGTTCGAGTGGCTTCCAGCCCATATACGGATTATAGTTGGGTCTTAGATGTATATATTTTTGGGCCGATACATGCACACTACCGGTTAGAAGTTCAGGTCACCCGCGTGCAAATCCGTACGGAAAATTGGTCTTTATCGACTCTATGTACCCGCCCGTCTGCTGCTAGGTCCTGCGTCTCCGGGTGCGCTGGATGCGGAGACTCTAGATGTATTCTTAACTAGTTCTAGATGTATTCTTAACTAGTTTAATGTGCGCGTGCGAATTTTGTCTAAACAAAAATTATTATATTTTTACGTGTATGCATGTATAAGATATGGGAATTATTAGACGTACCGGTAAAAATCACTATTTGTCACCGTAACTACGCACTTCGCTTGCGTAGTTCACGGGTTTCCAACTACGCATATGACGTGCGTAGTTGGAGTCGGAGAAAAAATATAAAAAATTGAAAAAATTGAACTACGCACTTGGGGAGCGTAGTCGTAGTAAGCAAAAATAAATAAATAATTTTTTCTTTTTTAATATTAACTACGACTACGCACTCCAAGTGCGTAGTTGAGTAAGTTCTCAACTACGCACGCGAAGTGCGTAGTTACGGTGTCAAATAGCAATTTTCACCGGTACGTTTAAAAACCACGTAAGATATTTATTTATAAAATATTATATTTTTACTTTTATGTATCATGCATTTGATATTTTATCTAAATTTCTTCATCTTTATTAATTAATACCACTAACATATGTCAGGATAAAATTATATATTTTTTATAAATTAAATTATAATTAAAAATATAGTAAAAATATTAATGTAAGAGTATCATATTTATACCTCAATGTCATTGGTTACTTATATAAAGTTAGAAAACAAAGTTTAATTTAGTTTTAAATTTTTGAAAAATGTGTAAAATCTAGTTGGAAGATCTACTTGATATTTTCTCAACAAAATCGAATTATAATATATAAATTTGTTAATTTTGATTAGTTAGGAGTAGATTTGTATTATTTATTTATTTTTCTAATAAAATTTTTATTATAAAACAATCAATGACAAATTTGTAATATGTTGTGGTAAATATGTAAATAAATAGAAAAAATGATGATTTGGATGGCGTAAGAGGTTGACACGTGAGAAAAATTAGAGTTGTTTTACTAATATATATATATATATATATATATATATATATATATATATAGGGTCAGGATCCAGTAAAAACAACGCTTAGAGTAGGGAGTAGAAACCTCTAAGATCCGTTGGATTAAAGAATGAACGTCCATGATGGGAGGTGCATAATAGGCTTTTAAAGAAGAGAATCACATGAATATTCAGTTTTCCTTGTTCATTAATTAAATAGTATACATATTAGGAAATCAAATTTTTTTTATCTTTGAGCTGAATATATTAATATAACTTCCACCATATCCCAATTTAACGTTCAATCAATTGTTCATATGTATACTACTCGTTAATTTTTATATATCACACTCGTTAAAAATTTGTAATGCTCGTTAAAAATATATGTTAGGTCGTTATAATTTGTAATGCTCGTTAAAATATTGAAAATTTTGTAATGCTCGTTAAAAATATACAGTGTTGGGTCGTTAAAACTTGATTTTTTATTTTATAGGTAGGTCGTTATTTTTGCATATATAGTGTTAGGTCGTTAAAAATTTGTAATGCTCGTTAAAATATTGAAAAATTTGTAATGCTCGTTAAAAATATACACTGTCAGGTCCTGAAAACTTGATTTTTTTATTTTATAGGTAGGTCATTATTTTTGCATATATAGTGTTAGGTCGTAAAAAATTTGTAATGCTCATTAAAAAATATATGTTAGGTCGTTAAAATTTCTAATGCTCGTTAAAAATATATAGTGTTAGGTCGTTAAAACTTGAAATTTTATTTTATAGATAGGTCGTTATTTTTGCATATACAGTGTTATGTCGTTAAAAATTTGTAATGCTCGTTATACTTTAGGTCGGTCGTTAAAAATATACAATTTGTATGAACATTAACAATAATAGATATATTTTAGGCAGAGACTTAATTAAGGAATAAACCTTTATTTTTGAATATTTTAGTCATAAATGAAAAACCTATAATTCTATCAGAGGAAAGAAGATGCCCCTTTTTTATTGAATACAATATACTACCATACATAACTTTTAATCATGAACGTTCATGAACTTTAATCCAACGGATCTTATGGGTTCCTACATGATCCTACATGATCATTTCTCTCTCTCTCTCTCTCTCTCTATATATATATATATATAGAGAGGATCAAGTAAGAATCAAAGTTACGGTAAGAAATGAGAACAAATCTGTAAGAGCCTTAGTCTTTGGAGCCACTTTGGCTTAGCCGCCCCTGCGGCCAAGAAGCCCGCCCCTGCGGTTTTCTGCGGCTGCAGTCGGCTTTGCTGACTTTTGACCCGTGCTTTACTCTTTCATTTCCTTAACTTATTTCCTCTACTTTGGGAGCAACAGATCTCCATTCCCATTGCAGTTTACCTCCTCATGTCCTTCTTCTCTCTTCTTCTTTCTCCTTGATCTTGAGTTGGTTTCTTCTTGGTTTGGAAGTGGTTTTGTGTGGCTTTGGTAGAGGTTGATGTTGTGCTTGGTTGCTGAGCTTGTGATGCCAGGTGAGAGTGTGTTCTGTTCTTCCCTTGGGTGATCACAGCAGTAGAAGTGAACTCCTTGTTTCTCCTTTCTTTCTTTCTTTCTTGTTCTTTCTCTCTAGCTGAAGATTAGATGTATGAAGAGGCATATTGATGTTGGAATGTGTATGTATATGGTTGTATATGACTTTGGAATGGTGAAGACGTGAATTGATCACGTGAAGAGCCGAAGCGGAACCGCGGGATCACTTTCTGCATTGTCGCCGCCCTCGCGGTCCAGCGAAGCCGCCCTTGTGGGAGCCTTGTCACCGCACCCGTGCCCGGAAGCCGCCGCCTCCGCGACCACTGTCCCAGCGCCTGCGCCAATGCCTGCGCTTGCCTGCGGCTCTTGTCACCGCGCCTGCGGCCGAATGTCGCCGCACCTGCGGGTTGCCTTGCTCCGCCCCTACGTCTCTCTTGTCACGCAGGTGCGTCTTGTCCCGGGTCTACCTAGAGTTGGGAAGATCCTTTCCTTTCCTAGTATGAGAGGTTTAGTAGCTTGCTAGGTACGTGTATGAGGTTAGAATGATGATGAGTATGTTATCGTTTATGCCGGTTATGGCGTTGGGGTTTATGAGTTAGGATACGATCCTTATGGGTCCCTTGGGTCTAGGTGTGACCCCATTTGTTGATAGGAGATTTGATATCTCTGTGTGCCTTGTATAGGCCGTGTTGTTCTCCAGGTTTGGAGCTGATCATACTTGAGAGTACTTCGAGGTTGAGGTAAGTCCATAGGACTTACTTAGCTGTCATCCTTATATTGGATGTATGCATGAGTGGTGTGTGTGTTATATGCTTGATAGCATGCGATGTTGTTATTACCTACCTATGGTTTAGTAACTGCCCATTGTAGGGCCGTGACAACTTGTCCTTTCATCCCGCTAGGAGTCTGGAGGTTCTCTACGGGCAGGCCAGTCTGGCTCAGTGGGACGGGCACCTTCACCCCTCCCATAGGGTATACGGGAAGGTGTGACCGGATCACCACTCCAGCTGGCAATATTCCCGAGAGGCGAGGATTGTATTCCTCATGTCACATATATTCATATTCAGATATATATATATATATATATATATATATATATATATATATATATATATATATATATATATATATATATATATATATATATATACGATTTGAGTGTTGGACGTTATAAAGATAATAAACCGAGTATATGTGTGAAAGCATGATGAGGTGTTATGTTTCCCTGATGTGTGTTTGTGCTTCTGCATCTTCTTATATATGTGTATGGTTAGCTAACGGTTTTATACCGTGTTGTAGATCCTTTGCAGGTTAGGAGAGCTGCAGAATGATCCAGAGGGGTGATCCGCTGAGGGATCCGTACAGTGGGGTCGTTATCGTGGGATATGAGATCTTTTGTGTTGTACAGTTATGTTTTATTTGTACTCAGCGGTACCTCTATATTACCTTTTGATACTTATGCATATCAGTTTGATGTTTTGTCTTAATCTATCTGTGCCTTGTTGTAAGATTCAGTCAACTTGTTGTCAGGCTAGGGTCAGGATCCATTGTTAGATCCTAGCCCAGTAGCACCTCGACTCCTACGGATTCGGGGTGTTACAAAATCATGGCCACAAGATTAACCAAATCGACGTTCATGATTCAATATTATTTTTGTATACAAATTTGATGTTTTGTATTTTAGGATAATTATATACAGTTACCATTTAAAAATCAATAGGCATTTACTACCATAATAACTTCCGGTAAACATTGTAATCGTTTATCTATGTGGCAGTTGTAATATTAGAGTTTAGTAATCATTTATTTTAACATAATATAAAAGAAATCATGCAATTAATTATGAATCACGCACGAGTGAGCCATGCAAGACAATGAGCACGAATGGTGCATGTTTTATACACGGTTAACATTTATCATGCATGTTTTATCTAAATCGTGTGCATGTATATTTTTATCGAGTCGTGCATGTAAATTTAAAAGTGCACTGCTAACTTAAACGTGTGTATACAATATCGCTACTACTAACTAAACGTGCACATAGTATAGCGCTACTACTTAAATGTGTATACTAGAGCTACTAAGTTAAACGTGCACAACTTAGATAAATTTTATTTATTGTCTAAACAACACATTCATTGCACTTTCAATACACTAGTTTCGTTACGTGCTTATATTAGTCAAATTAATCATGCAATTTCCTTTCAATAAAAAAAGTCTAGTCGTGCAATGTACATTCAAGTGCACGAATAATAAATCCTTAAACACATATGTGCATTGCAAACTCTCCAACTATACAAATTTTATAAACATGCACAACCACCTAAATCTTATTATTGCACGTATGCACGACTACACTTGGTGACTTATTTTTATAATATTTAACTTTGCACGTTGAAGGATCAACGTGCATAAAGCCAAGCAAGTTCTACCATGAGTGGTGTTGAAGGATCTTGAGGAGCTTACGACGAAGGAGAATTGGTATCATGCATAGTTAAAGAAATACTACGTAATATATGGTTGTCATTTATATGTGTATTTAGTTCACATTTACCTTATAAATTTATTTTGCATTGATTTTGTATTAATATTTCTATATATGAACGATTAATCAAAGACGTTTATTATTTGATCCGACGATTCATGTGTGTTCTTATTTTTTACCGTAACTCTTGTTCTTACCGGATCCTGAACCTATAATATATATATACATATATATATATATATATATATATATATATATATATATATATATATATATATATATATATATATATATATATATATATATATATATAAGATTCAGAAACGAGCAATTACAACTTACAAGCTTAGTTTTCCAGTTGAACTCGAAAAAAACCCGACTCACCTGATCAACCGCAGTTTTGGTTTAGGGTGAAAGGGAGCTTGAGTGGGTAATGGTCCGGGTGAACGGTTTTGAAATACGGTTCGGTTGATGAAAGTGATACAACCACCCACCACCAAACTGTTTACATCTCTAATGATTAGCCTATAGTTTCTTCTCAAGTCAACATACATTCTTCACATATGTAAACGAATTAAGGCCGCATGTAAAAAAAACCCTCTATATTTATTAGGAAAAATAACCCAAAATAAAATTATCAACCTTGACCCGAAAATAATACCAACTTTGAAAATTAATAGGAGCGATTCAAACTACCAACGCATTTACCAAAAATAATACATTTTACTTTTCCGACATAAACCTAACTCCGGCAATGATGTGACAACCGAAATCTTACATGTCAACATAATATTAGGATAAAGGGTATGGTGTGGATTTTATTTTTAAAATAAATAACTTAGAGTTATTTAATATGATGAAAAAAATATTTGAAAGTTTTTTTTAAAACAATTGATTTTTTCTAAAAAAAAATTTCGAATTTTTTTTTTATCAGATTTTTTTCGGATTTTTTTCATAAAACAAATTTTTAATTTTCGAAA
The DNA here is from genome assembly GCA_002319775.1 of Fagopyrum tataricum. Lineage (NCBI taxonomy): Eukaryota > Viridiplantae > Streptophyta > Magnoliopsida > Caryophyllales > Polygonaceae > Fagopyrum > Fagopyrum tataricum. Next base: position 34,467,149 of record CM008286.1, read on the forward strand.
AAAACAAGTTGTAATAAATATTCATTTTTAACAAAAATTTAATCTTTAACCTAATCCCTAAAGTTTTTTTTTCGATCATGTACAAAAAATATTTTACTAAAAAATTATTTAAAATAAATAATAAAAATAAAACTCCCAAAAAATTTAAAAAAATCATAAGAAAACGATTTATTTATTTTTTTAAAATAATTTTTACAAAATTTTTAAAAAACAACTGTTTCATAAATCTTTTTTTACAAATCTATTTAAAAAAAATATGTTCAAACTTTAGTGTTTTAAATAAATTATTTTTTATGATAAATTAAATAATTTTACAAAAAATATTTTTCAAAACATATTTAAAAAGAATTAACAATAATAACGTTTTGAGTTTTTAATATATTAAATATTAATAAATTGATTTAAGAAAATAAAATACACATCACACAATTAATCTACTTTTTTTTATGATATGTAAGATCCCGATTGCCACGTGTAACACCCCGAATTCTGGAAATCCGGAGCGTTACTGGCTAGGACCTCACAGTGGATCCCGGCCTTAGTTTGACAACAATCACAACGGACCTTGCAACAAGGCACAAATATTAAAACATGAAATCTTTAAATAAAGTACTCAAGGTATAAAGACACGACTAAACACAACAACAATCAATCTTTAGAACGAGTAAATCTAGCGATAAAAGTAAACTGCATAATTAAATATCCGAAAGAAATAACCCTAACACCCGATCCTAGTACAGAAATCCGGCTAGCCACTTCACTCTCGATCTCTCGGTAGAGATCTAACCTGCATCACCTAATAACACGGTAAAAACCGTTTACAATTCTAATACTTAAGTGTCACTAGAGCACAAACACACTCGAAGGAATATACAATAAATCACTCAGCTAGCACACACAGATCCCGTCTTATTATCTTTCATTACGTGAAATTATCCATTCTACTTTCCATCTTTTCTTGTAACACAAGAGTCTCCCGACTCTTGCCCCGTGCCCGTAAACCAGTAGGGCTGGTGTATGTACCTCTTCCCGTATACCTACTGGATTGGTTGCGGGCAATCCTCCGGCACCATCGGCCCGGACCGATGGTTACGGCACGTTATCATATACTTGTGCCTTACTTAACAAACAAAGTACCGTGATCTAATCCGTTCATTTTATTTCACATGAATATAGCACACACCACTCAAATGCACACTCAGTATTAAACGGTAACTAAGTGAGTCCTATGAACTCACCTTATCGGTACTGATCTCAAAGTCTCGCGATCTTGCTAGCAAAAGATCCGATTATCCTGTTCATTAAATTATTCATTCGTAGAATCGTTCCAGTCTTAAATCCACTCACTTCTCATTGTCACGATTAGGGTATGACGTCTAAACTCAAAGTTCTGTTCTTCTTTAATATTTCGGTTCAAGAACCTATATGTTCACTTCTCAGTTTTCCTATTGTCAGCCTAGTCGTTCCAATAATTTATCCTCTTTTTATAACCATTTCAACTCATAAAGTTACTCAACTGATCGTTCTGCCTAGTATAGGTTTGATATCTGACATCATTACCCGGACATTATTAAACCACTTGGTTTAGGGACTTACACGTCCATTTCCAATTCCCTTATCGTATGTAAAGCCGCTCCTACAAATTATCACTATCCATGAAACTCATTATTGCACTAACGCTACCCTTCAACTTAGCTCTTTTAACATTGTCAAGAAAACTCCGGTTTTCAAAATAGCCTAACGTTTATAAACCCCTCATCCAACTTATGTCGTTCTTATTGTTCCTTATTAGTTCCTCCACGTAATTTTAATAATTCGTTTCATTAACACCATTAGTCCAAGCATTTAAAATTAACACTAGTTTAAATATCTACTTGTCACCGAAATTAATTAAATTAGCGGAAAATTACGAAGCTGAAGCGATTTGATTCTAACCGGGTAATAGGTGAGTAGCGGTTCTAAGGAGTACCAACTGTCGTCAGGTGGCCCTATTAGGTTCTAGTTTTAAACTCGAGGCGGCGGATTGGTAGCACGCCATGTGCAGTAGGTGTTGCTTCGAATTTGGAAACACAAACAACGTTGGCTGGAGTTCTAAGTACGGCACAAGTTCGATTCCCACTTAACCACAATTCTTCACACCATCGTCGGTAAAGAACTCGTGGTTCGCAACCTGAGAAGACATGTCAGCTACACGCTAACCTCATCAATGGATCAAACTTACGTAGGGGGGAGGGGTACTTACTCTTGATGTAAGAGCCTTAGTCTTTTGGAGTTGAGCTAGGAAATAGCCGCCCCTGCGGCTGATCGTGTGTTCCGCCCCTGCGGCTCAGGGAGACGCCCCTGCGGTTTCCTGCGGCTGCAGCCGGCTTTGTTTACCGTTGGACCATGCTTTACTCTTCTTTCCTTTTTAACCTTTCCTTACCTTAGGATGAAGGGTTTCTTCATTCTTCATCTTCCCCAGCTGCCCTCATGATCTTCTTTCCTCCTTTCTTCTCCTTGATCTTGCTCTTGTTTTCTCCTTGGTTTGGAAGAGTTGTTTGTGTGGGTTTTGGTGGATGTTAATGTGTGGATGTGTTGCTGAGCTTGAGAGCCAGTTGAGGTATTGGTTTTGGATCACTTCCCTGCTTAGGCCACAACAGTGGTAAGTTCATCTTCTTCTCTCTTCCTTCCTTTATTCCTTATTTCTTGAATCCCTTTCCCTTAGCTTAGGATTGGATACCCTAGGATACATATTGATGTTGGAATGTGTATATATATGTATGTGTTTGGTTGTGGAATGGTGAAGACGTGAATTCATCACGTGAAGAGTCGTAGAGAAGTCGGGGAATCACGTTCTGCACTGTCGCCGCTCCCGTGCCAGTGAGCCGCCGCCCTTGCGGGACCTTGTCACCACACCCGAGCCTCAGCGCCGCCGCCCCTGCGGCTATGGTCACCGCGCCTGCTCCAGAGTGTCGCAGTGCCTGCGGTTGCCTTTGCTTCGCCCCTGCGTCCCTCTTGTCACGCGGGTGCGTCTTGTACAAGATCTATCTAGAGTAGTGTAGATCCTTTCCTTTCCTAGTATGAGCGGGTTAGTATCATGCTAGGTATGTATATGAGGATAAAATGATGATGAGTATGATATCGTTATACGCCGGTTATGGCTTTAAGTTTTAGTAGATTATCGAGGTTTATAAGTTGGATATGATCCTTATGGATCCCTTGGGTCTAGGTGTGACCCCTTTGATTGATAGGAGATTTGATATCTCTTTATGCCTTGTTATTAGGCAGTGTTGTCCTCCAGATTGGAGTTGATCGTGTTGAGAGTATTCCAAGATTGAAGGAAGTCCTATGGACTTACTTAGCTACTATCCTTATATTGGATGTTTGCATGAGTGGTGTTTGTTATATGCTTTATAGCATGCGATGTTGATTATTACCGACCTATGGTATAGTGACTGCCCATTGTAGGGCCGTGACAACTTGCCCTTACATCTCGTTGGGAGTATGGAGGTTCTCTGCGGATAGGCCAGATCTGGTACACGGGACGGGCACCTACCACTAACATAGGGTATACGGGAAAGTGTTACCAGATTGCCACTCCAGCTGACAACAGCCCCGAGAGGCGAGGATTATATATTCCTCGTGTCACATATATTCATATACATCTATATATATACGATTTGAGTGTTGGACTTTATAAAGATAATTAACCGGGTAAATGTGTGACAACATGATTATGTGTTAATGATACCCTGATTTGTGTTTGTGCTTATGCATTATCTATATATGTGTATGGTTAGCTAACGGTTTTACACCGTGTTGTAGATCCTTTGCAGGTTAGGATAACTGCAGAGTGATTCAGATGGGGTGATCCGCTGAGGGCTCCGTGCGCTAGATTATGCGTGGGATATGGGATATTTTGTATGTACAAAAGGCTTTGGTTTTGAAATAAGTACAAATGTTTTGGGATAGCGTGTACGAGAAGCCATCACCCCTCTGAAGACCTCGATAGTATAGATATATATATAGATATTACCTTATGTGATGTTGTGATGGACTTTTAGCTTCTATATATCTATACATACGGCACATATATAGCCCTCTAAGTTAGGTTTATACCCTGCAGATGGTTCGGACTAGAGCCTTATCTGCAGTTGGACGAGGTAGGGGTATACCCCCTCTTTCTCGAGTAGCTAGAGGACGGGGTCGTATTCCCACTGCTGATCCACATGCAGCGGAGGAGATTCTTGAGGATGTTGTTGAGAGTGCCGTTCTTGAGACTGGGAACGGTGCAGCTGAGAGACAGAGACCACAACGAGTTCAGACAGATGACTCAAATCATGTCACTATGGGGGACCAGAGTTCCGCGCATATATCAGACGAGTGAAAGAGGCTGCTAGAGTAGGTAGACGTGCCCCGGATCTTCCGGCACAGGAGGGATTATCTGGGAGATCCCATGGAACTACTCAGGTGCCAGTTGCACCGGAACGAGCTGTTGAGACTACTCGGGTTCCAAAGGAGTATCGAGGGCCTCAACCGGATATTTGGTTGAAGACATTTCACTAGATGGGTGTACCCCCTTTCTTTGGGAAGGTGGGGCTAGAGGTTGAGATGTGGATTTGACATGTAGACTCAGCTTTGAAGTCTATTAGGTGTCCTGCGGACCGACAGATAGAGTTAGTACAGACTCTATTCCGAGACTTGGCACAACACTGGTGGAGGTCGGTACGGGGTAAGGTTACTAGTTATGACCAGATGAGGACTATGATCAGAGAGCGTTTTTGCTCTGCCTCGTTGAGGAGGGAGAAACTGCGAGATTTTGTTGAGGCTGGATTTGAGGACGTACCAGTCTCAAAGGCTATCAGGAGATTCCAGGAGGAGCTGGCTTTGCTGGGTTCAGTTGCACCTCCTGCAGATCAGCATGTGTATCTCTTTTCCCGACGATTGAGGGATGCTACCCGGACCTATATGGCGGGATTTCATTGTGAGTCCTTGATGGACTATCAGGACAGAGCTTTAGATTATGAGCGAGAGCGGGCTGGGCAGAGGAGAGCTTCTCAGACCGGAGGGTCTGAGAAGAGACAGCGGACTGGGCAGACCAGTGGTGCTGGTGGAGCTGCTAGTTCAGGGCGAGGCCAAGGACGCTAGAGTTATTCCTCATCTGCATCGGTTACAGATAAGGAACGACAGTGCTTCAATTGTGGTGGTTATGGACATATACGACCAGAGTGCACGAGGCAGACAGTGACTTGTTATACTTGTGGCAAACAGGGTCATAGAGCTGTCTTCTGTAGACAGGGTGGAGCTTCATCACAACAGGGTTCTTCTCCTGCTAGTGCAGCGGGAGGTGGGCAGAGACCACCTCAGTAGTAGAAGACACATGGACAGCAGAGAGTCCCAGATCATCCTACTACTCAAGGATCTGCTCCTGGGCCGAGTAGAGGTAGAGGTCGTGGTGGGAGTACAACTGACACCAGAGGGGCTCAGGGTAGAGTTTTTGAGTTGATGAGTGTAGAGGAGCCAGCTGCACCGACTACTACATGTACCATTCTGATTCATGGTTTACCTACTAGAGTTTTATTTGATACTGAAGCTACGCATTCATTTATATCTGATGCATGTGTAGGGCGTTTTGAGTCTAGATACGACTGAGGGGATACCCTTTAGTATAGGGTTACCCGATGGTAGTAGGGTCAGAGGTACCCGTGAGATTCGTGATTGTCCCATTTTTGTAGGGACTCGTGTGCTACTTGTTGACTTCTTTGTCATGTCATTAGAGCATGAAGAAGTCATTTTAGGTATGGATTGGATGGATAGACACCATGCAGTATTAGATGTAGGTAGGAGGACCGTGACACTCTCTACCGAGTTAGGTCAGATAGAGGTTTTCCGAGGTTGGGATCTTGGGAGGTCAGGCATGGTGATCAGTGTAGTACGTGCAGCGAGATTGATTGCACAAGGATGTGAGGTCTTCTGGTGTTATGCCATGAAGGAGGGGGAGAGTCCAGCGTTAGAAGATATCCCAGTGGTCTGCGAGTTTACAAATGTATTTGTTGAGCCGTCCAGTTCGCCGCCTCATAGGAGCGTGGACTTTGGCATTGATTTAGATCATTGTACGAGACCGATCTCGAAGGCCCCATATCGTATGGCGCATGTCAAGATGTTGGAGCTGAAGAAGCAACTCGAGGAGTTGCCTGAGAAGGGTTTCATGCGCCCTAGCGTATCCCCGTGGGGAGCACCTATCCTCTTCGTACAGAAGAAGGACGGATCGTTGAGACTGTGTATTGATTACAGAGAGCTGAACAAGGTGACCATCAAGAACAAGTATCCACTGCCCCGTATTGACGATTTGTTAGATCAGCTTCAGGGAGCGACGGTGTTTTCCAGGATTGACAGGCGTTCAGGGTATCACCAGTTGAGGGTGAGAGAACAGGATGTGCACAAGACAGCATTTCGGACCAGGTATGGACACTACGAGTTTGTAGTGATGCCATTTGGGCTTACGATGCCCCAACAGTCTTCATGGAGTTGATGAACAACATATTCATCGACTTCCTCGATCAGTTTGTGGTGGTATTCATAGATGATATTTTGGTGTACTCTCGCAATAAGGAGCTTGCAGGACAGTTGAGTATTGTGTTACAGGTTTAACGAGATAAAGAACTTTATGCTAAGTTCTCTAAGTGCGAGTTTTGGATGCCAGAGGTAGTATTCCTGGGTCATATTGTTTCCGCCAAGGGGATCAAGGTTGATCCGGCGAAGATCGAGTCAGTAGCAGTCTGGACGACACCGACGAACGTCAAGGAAGTACGTAGCTTTCTTGGCCTAGCCGGTTATTACCGACGCTTTGTGGAGGGATTTTCTGTGATTGCCCGTCCACTGACGAGTCTGCTGAGGAAGACTACCAGATTTGTATGGTCCGAGTAGTGTATGCAGAGTTTTGAGGAGCTGAAAAGACGTCTGACTTCTGCTCCTGTTTTGGCACAGCCAGAGGGTACAGATGATTTTGTGGTTTAGAGTGATGCATCCAAGCTAGGCTTGGGATGTGTGTTGATGCAGCGAGGCAGAGTGATTGCATATGCGTCTAGACAACTTAAGACATATGAGGAGAACTACCCGACTCATGATCTGGAGTTGGCAGCGGTAGTTCATGCACTGAAGATCTGTAAACATTACCTGTATGGTGCTACATGTCAGATCTTCACAGACCATAAGAGTCTGAAGTACATTTTCACGCAGCGGGAATTTAATAACCGCCAGTGTAGGTGGCTTGAGCTGATCAAGGAGTTTGATTTGGAGATTCTGTACCATCCGGGAAAGGCGAACGTTGTCGCCGACGCCCTGAGCAGGAAGACGCCTCGAGAGAAGGCGATTGCGAGACTGACAATACAGCCTCAGTTACAGAGAGATTTGATCTGGCTAGAGTTGGACGTCTAGTTTCTTGATGAGGACGCCCAGTTGAGTACTTTAGAGGTTCTCCCTGATCTGTTGAGTGAGATCCAACAGAAGCAGTGGATTTGCCCGATATTGATGAGGATTCGAGAGAGGATGTCCCGGGATGAGGCACCATAGTTCTCCATAGGAGCAGATGGAGTGATGAGACGCCGCGATCGCGTCTGTGTACCCGTTGATGCGGATTTGCGCCAGAGGATATTACAGAAGGCTCACTGTACACCTTATTCAGTACACCCAGGTACGAGTAAGAAGTATCAGGATTTGAGACGTTCATATTGGTGGGAGGGCTGAAGCCCGACGTAGACAGATTTGTGGCATAGTCTGCGACCTGTCAGCAGTCAAGATCGAGCATTGCAGACCTGGAGGTGAGCTCCATCCACTTCCTGTACCACAGAGGAAGTGGGAGGACGTCACCATGGATTTTGTGACTGGGTTGAGACCGAGCAAGAGCTTTGATGCCCTCTGGGTTATAGTGCACAGACTGACAAAGCCGGCACGTTTTATCCCTATTCAGGAAACGTGGCCAGTGAGCAGATTAGTTGCGGAGTACACTAGACAGATGGTGAGACTCCATGGTGTACCGAGGACGATCGTCTCAAACAGAGATGGGCGATTTACCTCGAGGTTCTGGCAGGAGATTCAGACTGCCATAGGGACGAGTTTGCATTTCACTACTGCGTTCCATCCTCAGACAGATGGTCAGTCAGAGAGGACCATTCAGACACTGGAGGATATGTTGCGAGCTTGTGTGTTGGACTGGGGACAAGTGTGGACGGAACATCTCCCACTAGTTGAGTTCTCGTACAACAACAGTTGGCATGCATTGATTGGGATGGCCCCATATGAGGCACTATATGGACAGAGATGTCGCACGCCGTTATGTTGGGATGGGTCTAGCAGTGTTAGCGGTTTGACACCTGGTCAGATTTAGGATGATGTTGCTCGTGTAGCACTGATTAGAGAGAGGATGCTGACTGCACAGAGCCGTCAGAAGTCATATGCAGATAGGAGGCGTAGACCCCTAGAGTTCAGAGTAGGAGCCCATGTGTGGCTGAGAGTGTCTCCGACACGAGGTGTTAGACGCTTTGGCATTAAGGGGAAGTTGAGCCCCCGAAATGTCGTACCGTTTGAGATTCTGGATCGGGTTGGGAGCGCAGCATACAAATTAGCTTTGCCTCCGAGATTAGAGGGTGTTCACTTTGTGTTTCACGTGTCTCAGCTGAGGGAGTACATACCAAATCCGAGACATATTGTGAGTTATGATGATTTGGTGGTCGAGCCGGACCACACTTTTGTTGAGCATCCGATTGCAGTTCTAGAACGAGGTATGAGATGCCTGCGTTCAAAGGACATTCCTATGTTGAGGATACAGTGGTCGAGACGAGGACCTGATGAGGCGACATGGAAGACTGAGGATAGTATTCAGAGGAACTATCCAGAGTTCTATGCGGAGATAGATGTACCTGTAGGATCGACGAGTAGATCTTAGTACTATCTTGGTGAGTGTTGTGATTATGTGCTTATATGCTATGATGTGTTTATTTTCGTACTAGCTATGATGTGATTTATGATCTTATTAGATCTTGTTGTGCTAGTGCGATTGATGATTATAGCTGGAGATGGTTCTTTTCCTCCATGCTATTGGGTTGTGATTAGGGTTTAGCTGGAGATGGTTATTCCTCCATGCTATTTTTGATGGACATAGTATTGCTGGAGATGTTTTTCCTCCATGCCCTTCTGTTATGAGTATGATACGGCTAGAGATGTTTCTCCTCTATGCCTTTGCGATATGATGATAATTTGGCTAGAGATGTTTTTCCTCTATGCCCTTGTGACGTGATGATTGTATGGCTAGAGATGGTTTTCCTCTATGCCTTGGATAGTATAGTGATCTTGTTGCTCGAGATGATGATTTCCTCCATTCTTGTGTTTGAGGTTATATAGTGATATAGGTTGATACCTTATGAGCGGAGAGGTGATGCCTCCGATAGAGAGAGTTATACCTCGGCATATGGATCCGAGAGGTTTTGAGATTTCACAAGTTTCGGGACGAAACTTGTTTTTAGGAGGGTGAGATGTAAGAGCCTTAGTCTTTTGGAGCTGAGCTAGGACATAGCCGCCTCTGCGGGTCTTGAGGGCCGCCCCTGCGGCTGATCGTGTGCTCCGCCCCAGCGGCTCAGGGTGACGCCCCTGCGGTTTCCTGCGGCTGAGCCGGCTTTGTTTACCGTTGGACCATGCTTTACTCTTCTTTCCTTTTTAACCTTTCCTTACCTTAGGATGAAGGGTTTCTTCATTCTTCATCTTCCCCAGCTGCCCTCACGATCTTCTTTCCTCCTTTCTTCTCCTTGATCTTGCTCTTGTGTTCTCCTTGGTTTGGAAGAGTTGTTTATGTGGGTTTTGGTGGATGTTAATGTGTGGATGTGTTGCTGAGCTTGAGAGCCAGCTGAGGTATTGGTTTTGGATCACTTCCCTGCTTAGGCCACAGCAGTGGTAAGTTCATCTTCTTCTCTTCTTTCTTCCTTTATTCCTTATTTCTTGAATTCCTTTCCCTTAGCTTAGTATTGGATACCCTAGGATACATATTGATGTTGGAATGTATATATATATATATATATATATATATATATATATATATATATATATATATATATATATATATATATATATATATATATATATATATATATCTGTGTGTGTGTGTGTGTGTTTGGATGTGGAATGGTGAAGACGTGAATTCATCACGTGAAGAGTCGTAGAGAAGTCGGGGAATCACGTTCTGCACTGTCGCCGCTCCCGTGCCAGTGAGCCGCCGCCCTTGCGGGACCTTATCACCACACCCGAGCCTCAGTGCCGCCGCCCCTGCGGTTACGTTCACCGCGCCTGCGCCAGAGTGTCGTCGCGCCTGCGGTTGCCTTTGCTTCGCCCCTGCGTCCCTCTTGTCACGCGGGTGCGTCTTCTACAAGATCTACCTAGAGTAGTGTAGATCCTTTCCTTTCCTAGTATGAGCGGGTTAGTAGCATGCTAGGTATGTATATGAGGATAGAATGATGATGAGTATGATATCGTTATACGCCGGTTATGGATTTGAGGTTTAGTAGATTATCGAGGTTTATAAGTTGGATATGATCCTTATGGATCCCTAGTGTCTAGGTGTGACCCCTTTGATTGATAGGAGATTTGATATCTCTTTATGCCTTGTTATTAGGCAGTGTTGTCTTCCAGATTGGAGTTGATCGTGTTGAGAGTATTCCGAGATTGAAGTAAGTCCTATGGACTTACTTAGCTACCATCCTTATATTGGATGTTTGCATGAGTGGTGTTTGTTATATGTTTTATAGCATGCGATATTGATTATTACCGACCTATGATATAGTGACTGCCCATTGTAGGGTCGTGACAACTTGCCCTTACATCCCGCTGGGAGTATGGGATGTTCTCTGCGGATAGGCCAGATCTAGTACACGGGACGGGCACCTACCACTCCCATAGGGTATACGGGAAACTGTTACCAGATTACCACTCCAGCTGACAACAGCCCCGAGAGGCGAGGATTATATATTCCTCGTGTCACATATATTCATATACATCTATATATATACGATTTGAGTGTTGGACTTTATAAAGATAATTAACCGGGTAAATGTGTGACAACATGATTATGTGTTTATGATTCCCTGATTTGTGTTTCTGCTTATGCATTATCTATATGTATGTGTATGGTTAGCTAACGGTTTTATACCGTGTTGTAGATCCTTTGCAGGTTAGGAGAACTGCAAAGTGATTCAGATGGGGTGATCCGCTGAGGGCTCCGTACACTAGATTATGGGTGGGATATGGGATATTTTGTATGTATAGATATATGTTTTGATTGTACTCAACGGTACCTTGTGTACCTTTTGATATATATATATATATACAGTTTGATGTTTTGGTTTTAATCTATTTGTGCCTTGTTGTATGATTCAGTGAACTTGTTGTCAGGCTAGGGTCAGGATCCATTGTGAGATCCTAGCCCAGTAGCGCCCCGAGTCCTACGGATTTGGGATGTTACACTTGTACTCGCCAGACGGACCGAATCTCGACTCCACTCGCCGGAGAAAGAAGGCAGAAGAAGAGAAGACAAGGCAGGCGAGGAGAGCGGTCGAAGCTGATGCAGTGATCATCTCTGATTCCTGTGGTCTCCGGTGAGAGTTGTAGGGAGGTGACCGTCGGCGAGGGATTGTAGAGGGGAGAGAAGCGGACAGTTGCAGAGGACGAGGGAGAGGGTGTTTCAGTGGTTGTCGAGGCCGAGGGAGATGTTCGGTGTTGGTGGAGAAAGAGGGAGTACTTGAGGGGAAGTTGCAAGCGGGGTAGAGGAGAGGTTGCAGAGCTGAGTATGAATGTTCGGAACTCCTTCAATATTTTCGTCTTCCGTTATCGATGCGTTTTCAGCGGCCGGTGTAATGGCTCGTAACGCCGGTGTTGAATGCGGTGTGAGCAGTTACTATGGAGAGGAGAACGTTGAAGCGCCCTGAATGAAGACGCCATATGGGCCAGAGATAGCTGGCACGGAAATGGACCGTGAGATTGAGAAGATAAATGGGCCGGAGGACAAAGATAAGAAATAAGTTAGGCTGGCCTTCTAATGGGCCTGTTTAGAATAAGACTAACACCAAGGGTTTGATTTGGTTCAAATATTTAAACAAAGTGGGAACCGGTTTGGTTTAGCTAGCGATCGGGTTTGAATCCGTTTTATTTATTTCTTCATTTCTGTTTAAGTTTCTCGGATAAAATAAAATTTATAAAATTAATTAAATAATTAATTAAAATTAAAACAACAAGAAAATTGTTTTAAAAATTTTCCGGTTATTACATCACTCACCGCTTAAATTAAGTTTCGTCCCGAAACTTAAGATGACGTACGGTTAATCCGAGTTTCGGACTTTCAAGTCATTATTTCTATTATTCTTAGGAAAAATTTTCCCCTTTATTTCAACCCGGACACACCGGTGTTACACGCATCCCGAGGGCACTCATCAATCTATATCTAATCGCCCAAACTTTAAAGTGCATAGCATATAATAAACACATAACACAAAAGCGAGTTTTAACTAACTCGTCCACTTAAAGTCGCCATTAACTCAACAAGCTGCTCCGGTTATGAGCTCCTAATACTATCCACTATTTCCGAAGTGAACTCATCCATTTCCCGTCGGGACCATTGAATCTTAGTATCGGGATATCATTCTCTCCTAGTCGTCTAACACTCCTCTCCAATATAGTTAATGGTGTTCGGTACAGATGTGGTCCCGTTTCTTAGCCAAAATCTCGTGGTAGACCCCATGTCCTGGATCCGAAATATATTCTCTGAGCTTAGATACATGAACTCCCGAATACATGTTCTTCAAGTCAGGTGGGAGGGTTAACCAGTATGTAACCTCCCTGACTCGCTCCGATGTCGCGCCTCGAGTCGGTGGTACTCTTAACCACACATGTGAACCGACTCGAATTCTAGCGGTATGCGCTTCTTATCAGCATAAGACCTCTAGTGACTCTGAGCTGCTAACATCCGCTTCTATATCAAGGCTACCGAGCCATGTCGTCTTGTATTTGTTCTCAAAATCACAAAATATACCGTCCATCCTTTTTCAGGGACGTTGGTTCTAGGTTCATCATGTAGTCTCACATTTTGTTCCATGAACTCCTTACTAACCGACTCACCGACCACGTTTCTTTGATTGGGATGAACGGTCGTTCAGGGTTAGTCTATTCACCATTATCCAAATAGTGTGAACAATCCTTCTAAGTCTCAACCCGGAGTCAAAGTCTATAGATGGGTCCCCTCACTTCCACTGCGACCGGCAGTGGTTGCAGCTCTTCTTCGGGTCGGTGGTGTCAAATCTTGATATGCTTACAAGTCGCACCCTGTTCCTCGAATCTAGTCATCTCCGATTCAGACAATTCCACCAATAGGAGCATCTGATGTATCGCTACATCACTTGGCACCAGGGTGTACCGAGTAGGGTATAGACTGAGTCTCTTGTAGTGTCCTCCGTCTCAACTCCCCATCCAGTGGAACATAAACACGTCCTTTGCATCTCATCACTCTATCCGTACCTATCACAAACTGTGGCGCCTCATTCCGGGACGTCCTCTCCCGAATCCTAGAGATGATAGGGCAAATATCCTGCTTATGTCGGATCTCATCCAACGAGTCCGGTACCAGCTCCCATGCACCTGGGTGCCGGTCAGCATCCGGGAACTGAATCTCTACCTCTAGTCGGGCGAGATCCCTATGTAACTCGGGCGGAGCCATCCAACGATCTATAGCCTTCTCTTCAGGCGTCTTCTTTCTCAGGGTGTCGGCGATTACATTCGCCTTTCCCGGGTGATACATAACTTCATGTCGAAGTCATTAATCAGCTCAAGACATCTCTTCTGCCGGTTATTAAACTCACGTTGAGTGAATATATTCTTCAGACTCTTATGGTTTATAAGATCTGACAAGTAGTCCCGTACAAGTAGTGGCACCAGATCTTAAGGGTGTGCACCACTGCTGCTAATTCCAGGTCATGAGTGGGGTAGTTCTCCTCGTACGTCTTCAATTGGCAAGACGCATATGCTATAACTTTACTCATCTTCCTCAACACGCACCCCAAGCCTTGCTTGGATGCATCGTTGTACACCACAAAGTCCTCTGTGTCATCTGCTTGCTAAGATCGGAGCGGAAGTCGACCTCCCCTTCAATCCCTTCAAAACTCCTCTGAGAGGGCTCAAACCACACAAAGCGGTGGTCTTCCTCAGTAGACCGGTGAGTGGTCGGGCAATGATTGAGAACCCTTCCACAAACCGTATATAGTATCTAGCAACCCTAGGAAACTACGCACCTCCTTAACATTCCTAGGAGGTTACCACGATGAAACGGACTCGATCTTGGCCGGATCCACCTTGATCCCCTTGGCCGTCACCACATGCCACATAAAGGCTACCTTTGTCATCCATAACTCACACTTGGACAGCTTAGCATAGAGCTGGTTGTCCAGGAGTACTTACAACACTGTCCTCCAGTGTCCGGCATGCTCATCTCGGTTCCGGGAGTATACAAAAATGTCGTCAATGAAGACTACCACGAGTTGATTCCGGTAGTCGATGAATATTTCATTCATCAACTCCATAAACACGGCTGGCGTGTTGGTGAGCCCGAACGGCATCACCACAAACTCATAATAACCGTATCTGGTCCTGAATGTCATCTTAGGGATGTCTTGATCCCTCACCCTTACCCTTACCTGGTGATATATTGACCTCAAATCGATCCTGACTAAGGTTGAGGCCCTCTGCATTGGTCTAGCAAAGTCTCATAGATCCATCCTTCTTCCCCACAAACAGTACCGAGGCCCCCCAACAAGAAAATTGTTTTAAAAATTTTCCGGTTATTACACCACGTCATTGCCGGAGCTTGATTTTTGCCGGAAAATTTTAGCGTACTATTTTTGGTAATTACATTAATAATTTGTATCACATCTAGTAATTTTCAAAGTTGATATTTTTTTTCAGATCAATGTTAATAGTTGGTATTATTTTCGATTATTTTTCCTATTTATATATTTTAAAATGTCTCATTCTTATTATTCATCACGTTCCTATACATTTATATATATATTTTTCATCTCAACTCCGAGTAGATAAATATCCACATTTGTAGATCATCGATTACGATTGATAAGTGTCTCGATCTACTAAGAGGTCCACTAAGCACTTAATTACTGAATTGTTGTTATATAAGACGCGGTTGATTTCCTTGAGAAATATTCCCAACAACAAATATCAATCTCGAAATCATCATCTTCCTTATTTTTCAATCACGAATCTTTCATGTCCAGCATAAATATTCTAAGAAACCCTTCCTTTGTTGGCAATGGAGTTGGAGCAACTACACAAATCCCAACAATTTGTAAGAAAATTGGTTTGTGTTTACAAAATCCCAAGTGGGTCAACAGAAGCTCAGTGGCAGCCATGGCTAAAACAATAGCTTCAGCTGTTGAGGTAGAAGAAGAGGAGAGCGATAAGGTTATTGATAAACTGACTGGAAAATATGGCAAGTTTGGGGGTAAATTCGTCCCTGAGACTCTAATTAATTGGTTGGCTGTTCTTGAAGCTGAATTCAGACTGGCCCTTCGTGATCCACATTTCCTGGTTTGCCCCTTATCTTTACTACTGCTAATGAAGCCTTGTACTTTAGCTGTACAATAATAGACGGCGTTGTGCAGGAAGAGCTAGCGACGGCGTTAAGAGACTACGTGGGACGAGAAACGCCGTTATATTACGCAGAGAGGCTAAGCGATTACTACAGAGGCAAAAATGGAGGGATAGGGCCGGAGATATATCTGAAGAGAGAGGATTTGTGCCATGGGGGTGCACACAAGATCAACAACGCCATAGCGCAGGTGATTCTAGCCAAGCGCCTTGGAAAAAAGAAGATCATCGCTGCCACCGGTGCCGGACAGCATGGGGTGGCCACTGCCGCTGCCTGCGCCAAGCTGGCGGTGGAGTGTGTTATCTTGATGGGAACCTCCGATATGGAGAGACAGTCGTCTAATGTTCACTTAATTCAGCTGCTAGGGGCCCAAGTATGTTTTTAAGCTACATGTTTTTCTTCTTTTTTTTTATTTTAAAAAGAAAATCATATATAAATACCAACAAAAATAAAACTTATTTAAATTTATATTTTTTATTTAATTAGTTAAATTTTTTACTATTAACACTATATACTATCAGTTTAAATATCATATTTACCTTCTTATAAACATGAACTGACAACATAAATTTCAAAAGCTAACTAATAATATAAAAAAATTATACCAACAAAATTGTTTTCAAACTATAACTAAATATACAGAATGTTTGATTAAGGATTATAAACACCTCCCAAAATACAAAAAAAAAAAAAAAAAAAAAAAAAAGGCTAAATCAAGACAAAGGTGGACCATGCGGTCCATGTCTAGAGAGTAGAGGCTGGACCAGCTAAGATCTATCACTATAGAGCCATAAGTGTAAGGGCTAAATTGATTGGCTTCTTCTCAATTCAATCAATAATTCCAAATATAATCGGATAATATTCCACAATTACCAAATTTAACATATTTAAATCAATAACGTTGAGATTTCGTACGGAGAATATAATTTGTTATGTAATCTAACTTTATAATAATTTATTGGATGTTTTTTTAGTGTGAATAATTTTATTGGATGTTTTAAATAATAAATAAATATATATATATATATTATTTTTATAAATATATAAACTATTTTTTACCTTAATACATCAATTTTCAATCTTTTACACAATTTTATATTTAATTCTTTTTTTAAAGGAATTTTATATTTAGTTCTCGCACAATGTGTATAATAAAATTAATCTAATAATATTATCGATTTTCGAGTTTATTGTATACGATATAAAAGTTTCATGTATACAAAGATTATTTACATCAATTCTTATTCTTGTACAAGAAATATATATATATATATATAATAAATCCAATTTGATCGATACTCTCGATTATAAATAGGTGAAACCCATCAATGGAGGTTTCAAGGACGCAGCCTCAGATGCATTCAGAGAAAGAATCGCCGACTTGGATAACAACTTCCTGTTAGTAGGCACGGTGGTGGGACCCCACCCATGTCCGACGATGGTGCAGGAGTTTCAATCGGTGATCGGAAAAGAAGTAAGAAAGCAAGCGATGAAGAAATGGGGAGGGAAGCCTGACGTTTTGCTAGCTTGTGTGGGGAGCGGATCGAACGCGTTGGGGCTATTCCACGAGTTTATACAGGATGAAGACGTGAAGCTCATCGGAGTAGAAGCTGCCGGTTCCGGCTTGGATAGCGGCCAACACTCGGCTACGTTGACAAAGGGTTCGGTTGGTGTCTACCATGGAGCCTTGAGCTATTTGTTGCAGGATGAAGAAGGACAAATCATAGGTCCACATTCCATTGGTGTTGGGTAAGTTGCAATATAAAAAGGTGATTTTTGATTAATTTGAAAAAAAATATATATAATGTTACGATATAGGATCGTTATCTAGATTCCGCTTATTTAGTACGTGAACAAACTTGAGATGAGTTTTTCTCTAGTCGAACACTAGTATTTCGTATCATATAACAACTTCACTGAAAATTTTGATATGTCTAGACAACATTATTCGAGCTGGGTTTTGGTATATTATATTCTACTCGTTTAGAATCGAATTAAACCTATAATTTCATCAAGCTTAACAATGTACTCGTACTCGAATTGTTTAGTAAGTAAACGAGTTCGAATAGTTTGATTCATATAACAACCCTACAATTATATAAGTTAGTTTGTACTGTTTGACATAATAAGTTCATTCTCACATTCGTTGTGAGAACATTCAGTGTCTAATATATATGGTTGGTCGGTTACTAGCTCTTAATTTAAATCGGTTTTTAGTAATGCTAATTTTTCTAAATCTTTTATTTTTTTTTGGAAAACAAAGGTTGGAGTATCCTGGTGTTAGTCCTGAGCTGAGTTACCGAAAGGAGATTGGGAGAGCCGAGTTTCATGCAGTCACGGACCAAGAAGCTTTGCATGGTAAGGTCAAAACTAGAGAGATGGATTAAGGGGTATTTTGGTAATATTTTAAACACTCTTTACATTTGTGTGTGTTTTGTAGCATTCAATAGGTTGTGCAAGTTAGAAGGGATATTCCCGGCACTCGAGTCCGCCCACGCTTTGGCTTATCTAGAGAAGCTTTGTCCAACCATGGCGGACGGGGACAAGGTTGTCGTTAATATTAGCGGACGAGGAGACAAAGATGCAACCACGGTATTCCAGTGCAACCTCATGGAACAATGGAACCCTAACTTGACTAGTGTTTGATAGAACAGCTCCTAAAATTGCTCTCTGTGATCAACAATCTAGACTATCTAGTTATGTAGTTACAAGTAATTTGAACTAAGGGTTTTTTTAGATTTGAGATGGGACCCAAACAATTTCATCATTTCTGATTTCATAACTAACTTTGTTTTTAGAATGGATTTTTAGATGGTTTAAAATGATATTATCTCTTCTTCGTTAATGGCGATTTTTTACGGTTAAGGTATTGTGAAGCAGCTCGAAGATGAAACTACATCGCCACACACATATAAAAATAAATTAAAAAAACATCAATGTTGCTACAATTCCTCTCTTCTTGATATACTCTCTTAATTTAATTCTCCGATAAATCTAATAAATCAAGTGAGAGGAATTGAGTTCTTACGTCATTGAAGTATGGAACCTTCATATAACAGGTAACAATGACTTTAAATAGGAAAGGTCACTCTTTATTTGATATCAATCCATCAAGTGAGAATTTAAGGCTTCCACACACGTGAGGGTATATGGGTGTTCATGCACAAAAAACATTATGCAGATTATACAAAGTTATCTTTGTACTTTGTAATAATGTGGGTGACAGTAAATATACAAGACATTATGCAGATTGAGTGAGTTGATATAGACAACGGGTAATAAAGTTTGATTGGCTCGAGAACTTGTGTAAAAGTTTGATCTCGTTGCTAGTTTGATCCAAACACTTTTACAAAATAAAAATATGTATCTATTAGAGATTATAATATATGTTTTATTTATGTACATAAAATATAATTACTTTATGTAAAAAGACAAAATAATACTAATTATGAGATATCAACCAAAAATAATACAAAATTAAAAATAAATTACCGATCAATATGCAAATTACTTGACGTTAAACCAATTTTGATATAGAGGGTAAATTAAATTACCTATATTTTAAGAATAAAGGGATATTTAACCTTTATTATATAATTTATCAGGTATACATTAATTATATGGGTTGTTTTTAAAGAATATATAATGTAGAGGTAACTTTGAGTGATTTAAAAATATATGGTTTTTGAAATAAAACTTGGCCAAAATCCCACTCATATCAAAACTGGTTAAATGTGAAATAATGTTAATACTAGTTAGTAATTTGTAAAGTTTGTATTATTTTTTGTTCATGTTTCATAGTTTGTATTATTGGTGGTTTTTTTTTTTCTTTTTATTTTTATTAAGTATTTTCAAAATAAAACATAAAATTGGTATATTATAAATAAAGTTATAACATATTAGAAAAATTTTTAACATACAAAATATTTTTTAAAAAACTATAATTTTTTTTACAATTGTATTGAAAACATGTCATTAAACACAATCTAATTTTAGTTTAAACATTTTGGTAAGGAAAAATAACTCAAAATGATACCAACTTTGAAAAATTACAATGAACAATACAAATTATCAACGTCTAGGCAAAAAAAACAATACGCCTTTTTTTTTTGGAAAAAGTCCTAACTCCGGTGATGACATGACAACATATTTTTTTTACATGTCATTAAAAAATTAGGATGGGTTGTGTGATGTGGAACTTGTTTATTACAAAAATAAGTTAATATTATTTAATATGATAAGAATCTAAATAAAGTTATTTTTAATTTTTAAAAAATTGGGAAAAAAAAACTTTTATCATATTTATTTCAGAATTTTGTACAAAAGCAATTAAAATATATAAAAACAAATTCCCACAAAATTCAAAAGAAATTGTATTCTTACAAAAAAAATTACAAAAAATATTTTTTGTTGAAAAATTTGCACTTTTTAAAAAAAAATTATACTTATAAAAAATATAATTTTTAAAAAAACATAACTTACAATTTTATAATTTTATTAAATGATATTAATTTGATTTAAAAATACAAGTAAATTCAGGTCACAAAGACAATCCCGACATGTAAGAAACCAATTGTCACGTCACCGTTGAAGTCAAGCTCTATGCCGGAAAACAAGCTGTGTTATTTCGTAAATACGATAATAGTTATAGCTCCTACTAATTTTCAAAGTTGGTATTATTTTATCTTAATTTTTAAAAATATTTTCATAAACTAAACAAAGATAAAACTTAGGAGATCTTTTTTCCAAATATGCTTGTATGCTTTGTTTTTCATTCATATATAGTAGTAATTTCTAAATCCTTATAATTTACTTACTCTTAATATAAAAATTAAGTTTAATCTGGGTTTTACTTTTATTTGAACGGGGACTCTAAAAATAGTAGGTTTGTTATTTGTATTATTGGTTGTTGTCTTGTTGATATCATATGTTTCCTTTTTCGTGTATAATTAAATTCAGTGTACGAGCTAGTAGCTTTGCTCACTGTATTCTCCAACAAAACATAACTTAGGAGATCTTTTTTCCAAATATGCTTCTGGCTTTTACGTTTTCAAATGAAAGTCAACTTCTAATAATATTCCAAGATATACTCTTCCAATGGCTACTTCTATAAACATGAAACATTAGCAGAACACTGTATTCTCCAACAAAATTCAAAACAAAAAAACACAATGATAATCGAATCATAAGAGCTGATCTCCACTATTTTAGACAGAAAGCAATGGGGTTTATGCGAGTCTCCTGCGACTTGTAATGAACAAACTGGTTGTAAGATGCTTTGCTTTGCTCACTGTATCTATTACTTCATGTCATTCCTGCAGCACTAAAACCATAGAAACATTTTTGAACAAATATACTCCCAAACAATGGCCAAGAACTCAACAATTCAATTCCCAGATCATCCTTGTAAACATCAACAACATTATACAAGAATTAGAGAAACAATCATTACTGAGGACGCCCATGATGAAGTTTGCTTTGTGTAGTACACAGATGATTACCTTTACATGTACATGATTCTTTGGTATGTTAAAGCTCAGTCACATACCTCTTAACATTTGGGCTTGAAATAATTAAGGAAAAGACATACCACGAGCATGTTGCAACTCAAAGTCATTACATGAGACACAGTGGCCGTGTTGTTACGCTAACTCCTCATTCGTTTTCTCTGACTGCCTTCAGACACAACCTGTGGATACCAAAGACAAAATTGTTGATCAAATTCATAAATTGAACTATCAATGGAAAACTCAATATCAACACTTGATTCATGTAAGGCATATACCTCTTCCTCTTGACCAACTTGTTTGCGAACAGTACTAGATTCCGACCTACATTTGGCATGGACAATAGGACCTAGCTGGGAATTATCCATGCCTGGAGTAAATCGAACATGTGCATTTAAATATACAGCTCCTCTATACATCCACTCGTCTGTCTCATCGCTATAGAAATCTTCGAAAGGTTCCCCGCATAATGCACATGTTTTTTGATTCTCGTCAGCTGGAACTGCAAGCTCTTCTTCCTCCTGCGATTCCTCAACGGTGTCGACTGGTAGGAACCCGGGACCTGCATCTATCCCCAATGCCTCTGCACTGCTAAGCCACATAGTTGAACTCACATACCACTTACGGGAAGGGTTCTGTCTACGGTTTTTTGCCATTCGGTTCTTTGTAACATGCCAATCCATATGCTTGCTGTGCTCTTCTTGAGTCTTGAAGCGGTGACCACATGTCATGCATTGTCTTGGTAAATCGGCGTATAAAGACCTTATCGCAGACTCGTGCCTCACTTTAAGAAGGTCTTGATCAAACTCAACTCCTATGGAATCCTAAAATGAAAACACATAACTAAATTCATTAAAAATAATTAAAAATAATACATACTAAAAAAACTAACAGAACTAGTGTTATTTCCTTGGCAATTACCTCCATAGGTGTTTGATTAGTCAACGAGATCACACCTTGGGCAACCAGATTTTTTATTAAACCTGAATATGCAACCGAAGGTGGATTGCCAATAGGCAGGATTTGTGGTCTGGCAAAGTGAGAAGGCAACACTCCTGGAGTCTGAGAATTGCTAATAGAGATGTGTGCAGGTGGCATTGATCGATACAAAACAGGTACAGGATTCATCATCTGGTTACTTGGTCCTCTTGCATACGTGGGACCCACAGATCCCTGAGACAAGGATTGATGTGGAAGAAACTGTTGCTGGAAAGGTGGTCGGACTGGATGATGCGAAGAGAACAGACCGGCATGTTGAGTTGGTGGTAGGTGTGATGCCTTTGAAGCAGTAATATGATCTGAGATCTGATTTTGTTGAAGATAAGCAGGGGGTAAAGGTGTTACTTGAGATTTAGGAATATCTGCTGCAGGTCGTAAGCCTGGCGGCACCTGTTAATAAACAGGTAAAGCATCATATTTCAAATAATTGTATTCTAGTTTTATCTATTGACATTAGAAAAATTTATGAAACTGCAGATAACCATCAGATGTTGATTTACATGAGGTAGTAATCTGCCAGTAGCAGATGAAGAAGCACCACTTGCAAATGGAATATCATGCATGAAATTTTTGGACACAGATCCCCATCCACCCTGAATAATATAGATAACAGGAATCAGTGTTTTTCCTCTGCGGTGGAAACTTACTTTCAGATTAACTTCTCCAAACATGTTTCTAAGCTTCAACTGCTTTATGTTGCTATGCAATCATATTGCTTTATTACAGAACAGTCTAAATCATAAATTAGCTGTCTTTGAACAATATTTTTAGAGAGGTGGTGCAAAGCAAACTATACCACAAAATAACAAAAAGATATCATGTTTATAAGAGGAAATAAAGGATGCCGCTTCATGATATGGAAATTTTAATCTTGATTTAGAAATATTAAAATCAAATTTACAGCAAGTAAATTTTTACTTCCAAGCATATCATGATTTAGCAGGTTAATTTTCAATATAATATATGTTAGTCCTGGTAACCGTTATCCATATAGAATAGAAACAAGAGAAATCTTTTGCAAGTATAGAAAACAAGTTAAGTAGCATACGTCCAAGAGCGCAGTTGCATCATCAGCAATATTTGGAAAATCATCGATGGAAGAATACGGCAAAGAAGCTGGACCAAGGGTACCTACTCCAGGTCTTGTTCTAAAGTTACCAGGTAGCTGATCAGCACCCCTTTCCAATATATTTGGTTTTAAGTCTTGCCAATTATATTCTTCTACTTCAGTATGTTGCCAGGGTCTCGTAACCATCTTTTCATCAAAACCATTCAATCTATGAGGACCAATTTTATGAGGATTCATATCCATAGTTTTTTGTCCATTGTCCTGTCCATATGCATCAATCAAAGCCCTTGTCCTATCATGGTTACTACCATTACCCTGGTTACCAACAGTAAAATTCTCAAATTCATGGTTTCTCCTCCACTTAACAGCCTCTCCATCTCCACCAATCTTCCTGTGAAGCCCATAATTATATCCAACATGAGATGGAGAGGCCATTTCAACAATTTCGCTTGGAGATTTAGATCCTCGATATTCATCAATTAATGGTGAAGAACACCTACCACGAGCACCAAGAGGAAGTGATGTATGAGTACCATATCCATTAGATATCAATCTTTTGGCAGCAATACTGGGCAATGTACCCACTCCTTGTCCAGATTCGTAATCATCATATTCTGTAGTGGATTTTTGTCCATACATCTTGTATCCTGAAGTCCCTCTCACATTATTGACATCCTGCAAGGATCAAGGAGAAGTTAATCTTCAAAAAGAAGAGGCATGCACTAATATATCCAATAGCAAACCAGCATGCCAAAACACAGAAAATTATAATGTAAACCAGTACTAGACGAAAGGATGATTAAAGAAGATCCTTCATAGTAAGCTAGTGTTTCAGATGAATCATAGTTCACATTTGCTTACTGAAACAATTATAAGGAAGTACCAGATCCATATCCATTCATTAGCATAAGAGCTAGATAAACTCGCTACTAAAAGGCTAGATAGATGGACCAGCTTGATACTAAGTTAAGATTCAACTAATGATTAACAAGCTGAAACATAGTTCAAGACAAGATTGAGATGAACTCATAGGTAGATGAGATTAGCTGCTGCAAAACTGCAAAGGCATCTATCTTCAAGAAGATAACTTAATAACAAATCAAAAGAAGGTTTCCTGTTTACTACTAGTGTGTTACACGAATCATCAGCATGACAGTATTATTCCTGTATGATTTCCCTGGATAATATCTGCATCCTCAAGGCCTAAGAAAAAAAGGGAATGCAATAGGAGCAGATTGACTAACTGACATGATAATACAAAATGTCATGTACTGAAATGAACAGCTGAGAAAAAACTGCAAAGCACATATCAAACAGTCATATATGAATTTGTGATGATTCAAGAAGTTTCATTTTTTTTATCAGAAAAGGTGGGGTCAATCATCAAGGACTTCTTTCACTTGTCTCCAACCTAGCATCACTTGTAACGAGATTCAAGCTTCAGGATCCCCAAAGACACAGGCTGAAACATGAAAAACTCGACAACAGGCAAAAGCTTAATGAAGTGTTTGCTTCACCCCCGGAAAGGCGAAGAGTTTGACCCTAAGTCTGATTCGTGTGTCATGAATAAATACACTGACATCCTACCCCTAAGAGTTTTGACATTATAATGAACAGTCTTCCATTGCCGAGAAACATCTCATGACAGTTTGAGCATTTCAAGTAATGCTCAACATCAACAAGATGAAAAAATCCAGTAGAAAATAAAACATCTGATGCAACAACATCAAGTCGGAATCAAGTTAAGAAACAGAAAGCACGAAACAGAGCAAATGACATCAATACTTGCTTTTAGAGGAAACATATATACGATGGGAGGTAATTCAAACTTATAGTAATGAACTGATTTAAAGTAATGAACTGTGGCATTGACATCTTACATCCACATATTTTGGATTGATGTGTATTCCGTGAGCATGACGAGGAGATTCAGAAGCCTTCATATTCCGTAGTGGCTGTTGATTTACAGAAGTGGAAAATTGCAACTCAAGCTCAATCCTGTGAAGAACTGAAGAAGGAAAAACTGTTGACCAGGTTCCAAAGAGTCGACGTATTGCCCCATGCAAAGTAGGCGGAAGTTGTCTATAAGCCTCACAAAAGACCTTTTCGAGGAAAGGGACATCAAATAAACAGAATGAGCAAAGATAATAAACTGGGGTTCCGAATTTGAAGAATATCATGTCAATTAAAGATAACATGGGTCAATCACCTCAGGTAACCGAGCAGAGAAGTATCTAACATATTCCTCCCCGATGTTCTTGACAATACTGTCCAGTAAATACAAGGCAGGCAATTTGTGTTCGACTGGAACCTGCAGAGTGCATGAAAGATACTAAATTCAGCATGAATACACAAATTCCAACTGTCAGGAAAAAAATTATGCTGAATGACTTCTTGATGGAGCAAACCCGGATAAACCTCCAGCAGTTCATACTCCTACCTTACTTATAAGAAAAAGAAACAAGTTATCTTTTTACGCTGAAAGATTCGATTGTGCAAGCAATGCAACGATTAGCATTACAAAAAAAAAAAAATCAATAAGGCAACTTCCGGAGAAAATCGGTGAGACATCTAACAGCAATTTGAAGTTTGTTATCACGATGAACACCAAACACCGTGTTGTCAGATTGATTAGCTGAATTATGGTTCATCTACCGATTACCAAAAGAAAACCCAGATTCGCCGAAGTTGATGAAGCAATTGGTATGAATCGGACACAAAATACCAAATTGCAAATGGAATTATACAACAAAACTCTCGCACTCCAGACATACACTAATTGATTTCGAATACATAATTTTGGGGAAAACCCTAGAAATGTACAAATCCGAAGAACAAAAAAGTAGAGTACAATGGAAGAAACGTAGAAACCACTAAAAACCTAGACATCGAAAGGGAAGTTCCCAATTTTTGCGCGATTGAAGCAGTCGGCTAGCGTACCTCTACAATCCTAGCACAAATAACGTCTGCAATACCCTCGGCGTGGTCCCTCTGCTCGCCAGCTATAATCGTCAGATCGGTGATGATAGGCTTGGAATTCAAAGTAAGCTCTGATAAGACATCTTCATACATCCGAACAATCTCATCGGTTGTCGGTGGTGGGGCATCGTAAGACGAAGCCCTAAATTCCTCATCTCTGATCCGAATATGCTCACGAAACCGATCGAGAATCGGAGAGGAGACTGGTTTCGAAGAAACACCCGGAACAACGTCGTTAGGCATGACCTTCGTCTTGGCGGTGGCTCAATAGGTCGAGATTCGGTCGGATTAGAAGACTAGTATTTGTCGATTGTTAGGGTTCCGGTAGAACCTTTCTTCGCCACCGATTCTTCGAATCTATATCCACTTCGCCCACCGTCGAATTCGATCCATTACACCGGGGAGATCTACTCCTTCCAGGCTTGTAGCGTCCCTTCCTCGAAGAATCTTCCTTTTCTAGTTTTTGAGAGTTTGTTTTTGGGGTTTTGAGTTTCCTCAGAACGTTGTAGATACACAATTGATACAAGTTTCCATTCCGTTCGTTTTTTATATGTTCTCCCCATCCCAAAAATAACAAAACACTCCGAATAGATAAGTAGGGAAATATTGCTATTAGATAATCTTATCTTATATATATATAAATATTACATAGTAGAATTTTTGTCACGTATCACGCATAAAAAGTCTTAACTTTCATATGTGATATCGGCATTTAATCACAGTCCACCGATATTTTAATTAATTTTTTTCAATAAAAATAATATTTAAAATATATATATATATAGATAAAAATATTAATTTTGATGAAAAAATCTTCCAGCCCACCAAAAAATAAATTTCAAGAAATCCGTTTAATAAATTTTAACAACCAATAAAACAAAGATCTTCCCTAAGTAAATATTTATTAATGTATTATATAATAGATAAAAATATTAACATATGAACCCATATAATAAGTGAAAAATCATATAATGAGTTATTATCCAGTTAGATATTTTATTAATGTACTATATAATATTACATGTAAAGTGTATAAATATTTATTCTTCTATCTAATAAAAAAAATAGTTTATATATAATCTCTTACAAAAATAAATAATAAATAATATTTTTATCAAATTTTAAGACACGGATAATACACTAGTTAGTTATTACCAACTTGGTAACTTTTCCTACGCTACCTATACGGTAAAAACATAACACTTCTAAAAAAACAATTGTGTAAAATAAAATCAACTTCATTTGCCATTGTATGAAACAATTAATCTTTTTTCTAATAAAAAGCTAACAACATCCTAAAAATACCTAATTAATTGTCCTGATTTAGGAGAATTGACTAATAAAATTACCTAATTACAATGTATTAATAATGAATATGATATTTTTATTATTTTAATTTTAATTAAAAAATGTCACATAATTTGTAAATAGAATATTATGTAAAATTATATAGTGATAAACTACGTTATATTTAAACCATGGATATTGTTTAGCCCATTCTTTTCAAAGTTATTTGTGATAGCGTTGTCTAAATTAATTAAACTACACTATAAATTCCTAAAAAATTTTACACTTTTTATTTAAACAGTCATCTTGTTTATTTCAATTCTTAACACTTGATAAAGGGTGCGTTGTTAGTCCCTTGGTCAATATTATTATTAAGATCCCGTTATATGTCTCATGTTTGTTATATATTAAAGTGGTTTGATGCATTAGACTAAGCACTATCTAAAGGATCGAAAAATATAAATAATCGTCAGCCGAACTAACTATCATGAGAGAACAAAAAAACATGGATCACAACGAATCGGGCGAGAAGGAACACCAAAGGAAGCGAAATGCATGCAAAGCGAGGAAGAAACATCCATAACATGTTTATAGAGGTAGTGCAGAGGACAACTCATAGGAACTACTGGTGTAAGCCTCATATTTGAATTTTTTTTTTTAGCCTTCAAATTTTGATTAACTATCATCGACTCCTTCCCACGAACAAATTCAAACCATCTTACATACAAAGCTCACCACATTTAGACCTATCCCAGACCGTCGGACCACATAACATGAAACAAATAATCTCTAAAGTTCAAATTGTGTTTTTGTTGTATGATAAAATTTATTATTAATTAGACAATCTGGTGTGGGGAGACAAAAGTTGCTCTCTAAGGAGGAAGCTTTGTTGGTGTAATGGTGGAAGCTTTGGTTGTAAAGTCGTGATTTCAACGGGACGGGTGCACATGGAGAAAGCTATGGTGGTGTGCCGATAGCGAGGAGGAAACTTTGGTTGTATATTGGTGGCTTAGTGTTGGTGGTAGGGTTTGGTGGTAGGGTTATCCGCGGTGATCATCCCTTCCTGATAGGAATGAGAGTTTTTCTCGACTATAAAAAGGATTTTTGGGAGATAGGGTTTCCTCATGTATGTTGAATGCATACACATTATTTGTGAATGTTATATGTCTCATGTAGTATGATCACATGTATACATAACAATTTATGACTAAGCTATCTATAATTTTGAAAATTAATAATCAAGAATAACTGAAATATTAAAATTAATTTTATATTTGTTGTATTTAACCGTCCATTATATTTTGTATACAAAATCATTCTAAATTAGCAACAATTTTAGCAAAGTAAAGAACGTCATATTAAAGTATGTAATATATAAAGTATCATACATACTCCATCACAAGTTCACAACATTCTTTCAACCTCAAAATCGATGTTCTTCAACCTCAATACAAGTCCTAATGATGATTGATTATAATATCTAAAAAGTGATCTTAAGTAACATGTTGTTATGAGCTGATTTTATGTAAACGCCAGACTTACACAATTAATTGAGAAAATTTTCGAAGGGGTATAAAACTTTTTTCGTATAAGACATTTTGTATATTAATTCACATATTATGTTAAAAATTAAACACTAAAATCTATGAATTAAATAAAAATTTATACTAAAGTTTTCTTACTATAAACTAGAATTTTTCGTTGTATATATGTTTTTTTATTTAGTTGATAGTTAAATTAATTTATATATTTAGTTTGTTTTTATAAAGAAATTGTCAAATAAATTAGATAGTGGTTGATGAATTATTGTATTGATTACATTAGATTAACTAAAAATTAATTAAAAAATATACAATTTAAAAATAAAGTTTGTTTTGTATATTAATTTTAAAGTTGTGTTATATAAATAAACTGTCAAATAAAATTAATTAATTGTTGATCAAATAGTATGTTAAAAATTAGATTGAGTTGATTGTATTAATTAAGAGTTAAGCAATAATAAAAACAAAAAGTACACTTTTGTTAATCCTAGGACTCAAACCTTGCAGTCCATGCTTCTCCTTCCCATCATCTACCAAATGAGCTAACAGAAAAGTATGAATTATATCCGCCTACGTAGTAATTATCCCTCCGCAAGGGGGGCAAAGTCTTCTCCCTTACCCCCTTGTCTCCGCCCCTATGTGTAGTAGATTTGAAACTCAACTACGCATATGGGGTGTATAGTCAAAGTTCTAAAAAAATAATTTGGACTCCGACTATACACCTCGTATGCGTAATTGTGGTGATAAATAAAAAAAAATTACCAACCTATCAACCGCTTATTTTATTCTCATAATTTAATGGGGTACAAGTAGGTGGACCCAACTATTGAAAAAAAATTGTCAATTCCTTTCTACTACTTTTTCACTCAATAAT
Source organism: Fagopyrum tataricum (assembly GCA_002319775.1). NCBI lineage: Eukaryota > Viridiplantae > Streptophyta > Magnoliopsida > Caryophyllales > Polygonaceae > Fagopyrum > Fagopyrum tataricum. Next base: position 34,497,075 of record CM008286.1, read on the forward strand.
CTCAAAGACAAAACAAGGATCAATCTTTTCAAAGCCAAACTGTTTGAAACCATTAGCTCTAAAACTCATACTTTGAGAGTCAAAGAGATGTCTTACGAAGAAACCTTGATCGAACCAAATACTACTACTACAAAGCCTATAATAAAAGAGTCTCAGAAAGAAATTAACAGTAAGGTAGACATTCAATTGCCAAAATCGATCTCAGAGACGCAAAAAAATGAAAATAACTTGTTAGGAAATTTTAAAATTTATGATATCATTGTCTTGGTATGTTTTTTCTTTCGGACCGAGGTTTGATCTTTGACCGAGCTTGTTTTGGCCGAGTTTGCTTCAGCCGCTCCCGCGGTCACTTCCGCCGCACCTGCGGGTCGCCGCTCCCGCGGCCATCTCCGCCACCCCCGCGGGTTCTTGCGGCTGCAGCCGGTTTTATTGACCTTGTTGACTTGTGCTTTACCCTTTTGGTTACTTCTTTCCTTTCCTTGCTGAGCAAGGGTCATCTTCCTCACATCTCTTCCTCAACCCTACGTCCTTCTTTCTTCTTCATCCTTTTCCCCTTGAGCTTGCTTGAGTTTCTTGGAAGTTTGCTTGGAGATTGTATCTTGTGGGTGATGCTGATGTGTGTGAGTGTTATGCTGAGCTTGAGAGCTAGTGGAGGTGTCATCTTGGAGCTTTTTCGTGCCTAGACCACAGTGTGGTATGTCCTCCTTGTTTCTTCTTTCTTTCTTTCCCTGTTTCAGTCCTTCTAGCTTAGGATTAGATGTATGTTAAGGGTTCTGATATTGGAATGTGTATGTGTGTGTAGTATAGACGTGTTTTGATCACGGGAAGAACCGAAGAGAAACCGCGAAGTTGCCTTCTGCACTGTCGCCGCCCCCGCGGCCAAGAGCCACCGCCCTTGCGGCTACCGTGCCACAACGCCTGCGTCGTGCCAGCGGCGTGCCTGCGCTTGCCTGCGTTCCGTGTCACCGCCCCTGCGGCTTCTTCTTTCCGCGCCTGCGGGTGACCTCTTCCGCCCCTGCGGTCTTAGCTCACGCAGGTGCGTTTTGTCCCGGAACTACTTATAGTTAAGTAGTTCCTTCCCTTTCTAGTATGAGGGAACTAGTAGCATGCTATGCATCGGTTTATGACGAGTATGATGTAGATATGCCGGTTACGGCTTTGAGGTTTACGAGTTGGAATTGATCCCCTATGGATCCCTTGGGTCTAGGTGTGACCCTTCGTATGTGATAGGATTGTGATACATATATGTGTACCTTATATAGGCTGTGCTGTCCTCCAGTTTGAAGTAGACGTTCCTGAGAGTGGTTTGTAGCGAGATACTCCTGAGATCGAGGTAAGTCCATAGGACTTACTTAGCTACTATCCTTATATTGGATTTATGCTTGAGTGGTGAGTGTTATGTGCTTTATAGCATGTGTTATTATTTGGTCACCGACCTATGTTATATTGACCGCCCATTGCTGCGGAGTGATCCGGAGGGGTGATCTGCTGAGGGTTCCGTACACGGGGTATATTCGTGGGTTTTTTGAGATTATCCATTGTACGGATTTCTGTTTTGATTGTACTCAACAGTACTGTATAAACCTTTTGATATTTATATATTAGTTTTTATGTTTTGTTTTAATCTGTTGGTGCCTTGTTGTAAGATTCAGTGAGGTTGTTGTCAAGCTAGGGCCAGGATCCATTGTGAGATCCTAGCCCAGTAGCGCCTCGAGTCCTACGGATTCGGGGTGTTACAAAGTTGGTATCAGAGCTCAGGTTGACAACAATGGCACTAGTAATCTGCAATAAAGTTCGAATAGATAAATAAATAGAACCCGAAAGGGGTCTGATTTTTCAAAAGGTTTTGGTTTTGAAATGAATACAAATGTTTTTGGATATCGTGTACGTGAACCATCACCCCTTTGAAGATCTCAACAGTACACATATATAGATATTCTGTTGTGATTGATTTGATACGTACATATGGCATATATATAGCCTTCTAAGCTAGGTTTACGTCCTCTGCAGATGGTTCAGACTAGAGCCTTACCTGCAGCTGTGCGAGGTAGAGGCAGAAGTAGAGGTAGACCCCCTCTAGGCCGAGGACGAGGTAGGATACCTGCTGATGGTTCCCAGGCAGTAGGAGAGATTCACGAGGAGGTTGCTGAGAGCGCCGTTCCTGAGAATAGGAACGAGGCCGCTGAGAGACAGGAGTCACAGGGAGTTCAGTCTAGTGATTCTACTCGCGTCTCGATGGGTAGGTCAGAGTTTCAAGCTTATATAAGATGTGTGGAGGAGGCTGCCAGAGCCGCTAGGCGTGCCCCAGACTTGCAGGCACAGGAGGGACCATTTGAGAGGTCCCACACCGTTACCCAGGTACCAGCTGTACAGGTACCTGCTGTTGAGATTGCCAGAGCACCAGAGGAGCATAGAGGGCCTAGACCAGATACCTGGTTGAAGGCTTTTCATTAGATAGGTGTACCCCCTTTCACTGGGAAGGTGGGGTTAGAGGTTGAGCTCTGGATCGGGCATGTAGACTCAGCTCTGGAGTCTATTCGCTGCCCAGCTGATAGGCAGATTGAGTTGGTGCAGACTCTGTTCAGAGAGCTGGCACAACACTGGTGGAGGTCAGTACGAGGTCAGGTTACCAGTTATGACAAGATGAGGACCCTGATCAGAGAGCGTTTCTGCCCTGCCTCACTGAGGAGGGAGAAACTGCGGGATTTCGTTGAGGCCGGATTTGAGGATGTGCCAGTTTCAGAGGTCATCAAGAGGTTCCAGGAGGAGCTGGCTTTACTGGGTCCAGCTGCACCTCCTGTTGATCAGCATGTTTATCTGTTCTCTCGACGATTGAGGGATGGTACCCGAGCCTACATGGCAGGTTTTCACTGTGAGTCCTTGATGGACTATGAGGACCGAGCTGCCGATTATGAGAGAGAGAGGGCTGGACAGAGGAGAGCTTCTCAGGCCGGAAGGTCTGAGAAGAGACAGCGTATTGGGCTGACCAGTGGTACGGCTGGAGCTGCTAGTGTTGGAGTTAGTCAGAGGCGTCAGGGTCGTTCTGTATCTGCATCAGTTACAGAGAGGGGACGACAGTGTTTTAACTGTGGAGATCCAGGGCATCTGAAGCCCGAGTGCACGAGGCCACTGGTGACGTGTTTTACTTGTGGTCGACAGGGCCATAGAGCCGTTTACTGCCGCCAGGGCGGAATTGCATCTCAGCAGGGTTCTACTCCTGCTAGTGTAGCAGGAGGTGGGCAGAGACCACCCCAGCAGCAGCAGACTCAGGGACAGCAGAGAGTCCCAGATCGCCCTACGACTCAAGGATTTGCTCCTGGGCCGAGTAGAGGCAGAGGCCGTGGTGGGGGTACCACCGATACTAGAGGCCCACAGGGTTGTGTGTTTGAGTTGAGGAGTGCAGAGGAGCCAGCTGCACCTACTGCTACAGGTACCATTCTGATTCATGGTTTACTTGTTAGAGTTTTATTTGATACTGGTGCTACGCACTCTTTTATTTCTGATGCCTGTGTAGAGCGTCTGAGTTTAGATACAGTTGAGGGGATGCCCTTTATTATAGGGTTACCCGATGGTGGTAGGGTCAGAGGTACCCGTGAGATCCACGGTTGTCCCATTTCTGTAGGGACCCGTGTATTACTGGTTGACTTCTTTGTCATGCCATTAGAGCATGAAGAAGTCATTCTAGGTATGGCCTAGATGGCTAGACACTCTGCAATTCTAGATGTAGGTAGGAGGATTATTACCCTCTCTACCGAGTTAGTCCAGATAGAGGTTTTTCCGAGGTTGGGACCTTGGGAAGGTAGGCACAGTTATCAGTGCGATACGAGCAGCCAGACTGATTGCACAGGGTTGCGAGGCCTTCTGGTGTTATGCCATGAAGGAGGGGGAGAGTCCAGCTGTAGAGGACATTCCAGTTGTCTATGAGTTTACTGATGTGTTTGCTGAGCCGTCCAGTTTGCCGCCTCAGAGGAGTGTGAATTTTGGGATTGAGCTAGAGCCTGGTACGAGACCGATCTCGAAGGCCCCATACCGGATGACGCCTGTCGAGATGCTGGAGCTGAAGAGGCAACTCGAGGAGTTGGCTGAGAAGGGCTTCATTCGCCCTAGCGTGTCCCCTTGGGGAGCACCTGTCCTCTTCGTACGGAAGAAGGACGGATCACTGAGATTATGCATAGACTACAGAGAGCTGAACAAGGTGACCATCAAGAACAAGTATCCACTGCCGCGCATTGATGATTTGTTGGATCAGCTACAGGGAGCTACTGTGTTCTCCAGAATTGACCTGCGTTCCGGATATCACCAGCTGAGGGTGAGGGAGCAGGATGTGCATAGGACAGCATTCCGGACCAGATATGGCCACTACGAGTTTGTAGTGATGCCATTTGGGCTTACGAATGCCCCAGCCGTCTTTATGGAGTTGATGAACAATATCTTCATCGACTTCCTGGATCAGTTTGTGGTGGTTTTCATAGATGACATTCTGGTATATTCTCGTAGCAGTGAGGAGCATGCAGGACATCTGAGGACTGTATTGCAGGTTTTGCGGGATATAGAACTTTATGCTAAGTTCTCTAAGTGTGAGTTCTGGATGCCCGAGGTAGCATTGCTGGGTCATGTGGTTTCAGCTGAGGGGATCAAGGTGGATCCAGCGAAGATAGAGGCAGTAGCAGCTTGGACTACACCGACAAACGTCAAGGAAGTACGTAGCTTCCTTGGCCTAGCCGGTTATTACAGACGCTTCGTGGAGGGTTTTTCTGTGATTGCCCGTCCACTGACGAGTTTGCTGAGGAAGACTACCAGATTTGTGTGGTCTGATCAGTGCAGGCAGAGTTTTGAGGAGTTGAAGAGGCGTTTGACTTCTGCTCCTATTTTGGCACAGTCAAAGGGTACTGAGGATTTTGTGGTTTACAGTGATGCATCCAAGCTAGGCTTGGGATGTGTTTTGATGCAGAGAGGCAGAGTTATTGCTTATGCGTCTCGACAGCTGAAGACGTATGAGGAGAACTACCCGACTCATGATCTGGAGTTGGCAGCGGTAGTTCATGCACTGAAGATCTGGAGACATTACCTGTATGGTGCTACATGTCAGATCTTCACAGACCATAACAGTCTGAAGTATATTTTCACGCAGCGGGAATTGAATAACCGCCAGCGTAGGTGGCTTGAGCTGATCAAGGACTTCGATTTAGAGATTTTGTACCATCCAGGGAAGGCGAACGTGGTCGCCGACGCCCTAAGCAGGAAGACGCCCCGAGAGCAGGCGATTGCGAGGCTGACAGTTCAGCATCAGTTACAGAGAGACCTGATCTGGTTGGAGCTGGACATCCAGTTTCCTGATGAGGATGCCCAGCTGCGTACATTAGAGGTCCTTCCTGATCTGTTGGATGAGATCCGACAAAAACAGGAGACCTGCCCGACTTTACAGAGGATCAGAGATAAGATGTCTCGAGATGAGGCACCACAGTTCCTGCTTGGAGCAGATGGAGTTTTGAGACGCCACGGTCGCGTCTGTGTACCTGCTGATACAGAGCTGAGGCAGAGGATATTAAAGGAGGCTCATTGCACCCCTTACTCGGTACATCAAGGTACGAGTAAGATGTATCAGGATTTGAGACGTTCATACTGGTGGGGAGGGCTGAAGCCCGATGTAGACAGATTTGTAGCTCAGTGTGCGACCTGCCAGCAGGTCAAGTTCGAGCATTTCAGACCTGGAGGTGAGCTCCATCCACTTCCTGGTCCACAGAGGAAGTGGGAGGATGTCACCATGGATTTTGTGACCGGACTGAGGCTGAGCCGGAGTTTTGATGCCATCTGGGTTATAGTAGACAGATTGACGAAGACGGCACGTTTCATTCCTATCAGAGAGACGTGGCCGGTGAGCAGATTAGCTGAGGAGTACACTAGGCAGATAGTGAGAGTCCATGGTGTACCGAGGACGATCGTCTCAGACAAAGATGGGCGATTTACCTCGAGATTCTGGCAGCAGATTCAGACTGCCTTGGGGACGAGTTTGCACTTCACAACTGTGTTCCATCCTCAGACAGATGGTCAGTCAGAGAGGACCATTCAGACCTTGGAGGCTATGATGCGAGCTTGTGTGTTGGATTGGGGACAGGTGTGGACGGATCATCTCCCAATTGTTGAGTTCTCCTACAACAACAGCTGGCATGCATCTATTGGTATGGCTCCATATGAGGCACTGTATGGACAGAGATGTCGTACCCCGTTATAGCAGAGCAGTGTCAGTGGTTTAACACCTGATCAGATTCAGGATGATATTGCTCGGGTAGCATTGATTAGAGAGCGTATGCTGACTGCACAGAGCCGTCAGAAGTCTTATGCTGACAGGAGGCGTAGACCTCTAGAGTTCAGGGTTGGAGCCCATGTGTGGCTGAGAGTGTCCCCGACACGAGGTGTTAGGCGTTTTGGCATTAAGAGGAAGTTGAGTCCCCGATATGTCGGACCGTTCGAGATTCTAGATCGAGTTAGGAGCGCAACTTACAGATTAGCCTTGCCTCCGAGATTAGAGGGTGTTCACCCTGTGTTTCACGTGTCTCAGCTGAGGGAGTATATACCAGATCCGAGACACATCGTGAGTTATGAGGACTTGGTGGTTGAGCCGGACCACACTTTTGTTGAGCATCCGATTGCAGTCCTAGAACGAGGTATGAGACGCCTACGTTCGAAGGACATACCTATGCTTAGGATACAGTGGTCGAGACGAGGACCTGAGGAGGCTACATGGGAGACTGAGGATAGTATCCAGGGGAACTATCCCGAGTTCTATGCTGAGTTAGATGCACTAGTAGGATCACCGAGTAGATCTTAGCACTAGCTTGGTGAGTCTTATCTGCTTATATGCTTATATGCTATGATGTGATTATTTTCATGCTAGCTTTGATGTGATTATGATCTTATTAGATCTTGTTATGCTAGTATGATTTCTTATTTATAGTTGGAGATGGTTCTTCCCTCCATGCTATTGTGATACGCTTAGGTTTAGCTGGAGATGGTTCTTACCTCCGTGCTATTTGATGGAATAGTAGTCTTGGATATGTTCTCCCTCCATGCCTTTCTATTATGGTTATGATACGGCTAGAGATGTGCTTCCTCTATGCCTTGTGATGTGTTTATAGCTGACTAGAGATGGTTTTCTAGGCCTTGGATAGTATAGTTTACTGCTGGAGTTGATGTTTCCTCCATGCTTATATTTGAGGTTATAGAGAGTGTTACCTCGGCTTCTGAGTCCGAGTGGTTTGAGGATCTTGCAAGTTTCGGGACGAAACTTGTTTTTAGGGGGTGAGATGTGAGAGCCCTTTTCTTTCGGACCGAGATTTGATCTTTGACCGAGCTTGTTTTGGCCGAGTTTGGCTCAGCCGCTCCCGCGGGTCGCCTGGATTGGCGATAAGACTCTTTGAGTCACGGCCGAGATTCCCTCAATACTAGGAGTGGAGGGTGCACCCGTTGCGAATAGGATATGCCTGCTATCATGGGGTACAAACATAGGGGCTTGCTCCATGGGGCGATCAGAGTGCAAATGAGTTAATAAGATGGTATCACCGACCTATAATAAGCATGTAAATGAATGTTCCGGCCATAGGTGCATGTGCATATAGTATGGCTAGGTTGTTGTGTTGCATATATTGTATATGTGTTTAGTAGAATCTCTCGTGGACAGAATTATGATGTTGAACTAACGGTTTATACCGACATCTTTTTAGGTATTCATGCTCATAGGGACACTGCAGGGACGTCAGCTGCTGGAAGTGGTCCGTCGGGGCAGTGATCTCACAGGGGTTGGTTTGTTTTATTTTGAGTTTTCCGCTTGTTGGCGGAGGTGTACACTTGTCGGTGTACAGCGTTGTCAAATGTTGTTTTTGCAGGAACGGCGGTTGTGTTTTACAATTATGAAGCTTATGTCGTCGTTTTGGGGGCATATGCATGTGCATGGTTTTGTCGTGTGAACTTTTAAACAACAAGTTGAATGTTTTCATTATTTGTCCGTGCTTCTTGTTGCAAGGTCCTATAAGTGATGTTGTTGTCAGGCTAACTGATGGGACCCACTGTGTGGTCCCTAGCCAAGTGGCGATTTGGGTTATTAAAAACCCGGGTCGTTAAACATGCTTTAGAACCTTTTTACGTTGATTCATTGTGATGTTTGAGGTCCCTATCGGACGTTGTCCACGTCTGAGGCCTCCTATTTTTTGACAATAATAGATGATTACTCTCGGGGAGTATGGATTTACCTCATGAAACAAAAGTGTGATGTTGCAAGTTTAATTGCTTAATTCCAGTCTATGGTGCTTACTCAATTCAATAAACAAATTCGTTGCTTAAAAAGTGATAATGACTGATAATTTATTTGTCTACGTCTTTCCTTTCTTAGGCATGACATCGTTTTTGAAACTTCTTGTGTTGCAACTCCACAACAAAATGGTCGGTAGAACGTAAACACAAACATTTGTTAAATATAGCTCGTTATCTTCTGTTTCAGGCAAATCTATCTATCAAGTTTTAGGGGGAATGTGTTCTTACTACTGAGTATTTAATAAATCGTATTCCCACACCTCTACTCAATCACAAAATACCCTATGAAACCCTACATAAACAACCACCTTTTTATTCTCATATCAAAACTTCCACGTGCTTATGTTATGCATCGAAACTTCCTCGATCTCATGACAAAATTGCAACTAGGGTTCGAAAATGTGTGTTTTTAGGATACCCAGTTGGAATTTTTTTGATATTGAATCACAACCACTTTTTATATCTAGGGATGTTATTTCTATGAACAAGTATTTCCATTTACTCATCATATACCGTCCTCCTCTTCCTCACCAGATATTTTTCGACCATCCATATATGATGTTGAGCCCTCTCAACATACGTTACTTTTACCTGGATTATTGGCCGACAAGGGTAGCACCACCTCTACACCGGTTTCAGTTGATTCTCCTTCAGCTCTTCCTCTCACTAGTGAGAGGAAGAGTTGAAGGAGAATCAACTAGACGAGGTCGTAGGTTCAGTACTGAACCTACGACCTCATCTAGTACCGTTCAACCATGTCAAAAAACTTCCTCAAACATTATCCCAATTGAACCTATTAAACACAATTCTTGTACTCGCACTACCTCGGTTAAGTTACTAGATTTCGTAGGGGTGGGCATAGGACGGGATGGGACGGGATTGAGGTCATCCCAGTCCCATCTCGGCTATTTTAAATGAGACGGGCCTTGAGTTATTTAGATTGAATCCCACCGGGTCCTATAACAGTTGGGACCGGGACGGGACGGGACGGGACGGGACGGGACGGGATGGGTCCAATCCGTTTGTACATTAGTTTATTTAATGTCAATAAATTTTACCCTTTATCCACAAAATATGCGTATATATCGTACTTAAAACGCAAAAAAATTAAAGGTTTCAAATATTCATAATAACATATATATATATATATATATATATATATATATATATATATATATATATATATATATATATATATATATATATATATATATATAGTTAATTAAAAGTTTCCAAATATATGTAGTAAAACACATCTAAATGAATTTGGTACATTGTAAATTTTAAGGGTTTAACCAACATGGTTTATTTTTTAAAATATATAAATATAACTATATAATAACTATATAAGTATTTCACTAATGCTTAGGGATTCTACTTATATTTATCATTTTAAATTAAAAACTTTATTATATACGGGACGGGTCTAACGGGACGGAGAAGTTATAGTTTTGATTGAAATCCCGCCGGGATCGGGATGGGCTCGGGACGGGACCGGGATTGGCGGGATTTGTGCCCACCCCTAAGATTTCGTTTGCAACACCGTTCGTGCCGATCATTCACCACCTCTCGGCATCTCCTCGTCAGCTTCATCAGGTATGATCTCTAAATTAGCTAATTATATTCGTTATTATTGGTTTTCTTCTACGCATCTTGCTTTCTTAGCGTCGATTTTTGTAGTACCGGAACCACGATCTTTTGTAGAAGCATTCCGGTCCCTTGAGTGGCGTCAGGCTATGGTTGTTAAGATTGCAACCTTGGATCGCAATAACACACAAACACTAGTCTCCCTACCTCCAAACAAATGACCAATTTGGTCGAAGTGGGTGTATCGTGTCAAGTTTCGTTCAGATGGTTCAATAGAACGGTATAAAGCTCTATTGGTAGTTCTTGGAAACAATCGACGAGAAGGTATTTACTTCCACAAAACTTTTGCTCTTGTTGCTAAGATGGTATCCGTTTGATTATTAATGTTCGTTGCAACAATTAAAGATTGGGAGTTGCATCAAATGGATGTCCACAACGCATTTTTACATGGAGATCTAGCTGAGTAAGTTTATATGAAACCCTATGCTATTTTTAATTATTCATCTCCAAACAAAGTTTGTCGCCTCCACAAGTCTCCTAATGGTTTACGACGGGCTCTTCGTAACTGGTTTGCTAATTTAGATTCCGTACTCGCTCATTTTGGTTTTCAGTAATCCAAGGCGGACTACTACTTCTAATCGTCAATGTCGAATACTTTCCCATTCTTGTATATGGATTATTGTAGGTTTTGATCCTCTTGACATTTCTACTATCAAGACATAGTGGAGTACATGTTTTCACATGAAGGACTTAGTACCCTTTATATATATCTTAGGCATTGATGTTTCAAGATCTAGTGAAGGTATTCTCCAATCTCAATGCAAGTACTACTTAGATATTCTTTAGGAGACGGGTTTCCTTGCTGCTAAGTCTTCTGCATTTCCTATGGAAACAAATCAGAATCATCCGAGTCCACTGCTTCATCAATCTTTCTCGTTACCGAAGGCTTATTGGGCGTCTAATATACCTTATTATAATGCGTCCTAAGTTGTGCTACTCACTTCATACATTAGCTCAAATTATGACTCAACCATTTGATGATCACTGGGATGCAACGCAACGTGTTCTTCGGTATCTCATTTCACATCCGGGTCAAGGTATGTTCTTATCTACTTCAAATCGGCCGTCTCTTATAGCATTTAGTTACTCGGATTATGCAAGTTGTCCATTTACCAGGAGTTCCATTTCGGGTTATTTTATCATGCTTGACTCATCATCTGTTCCTTGGAAGACTAAGAAACAACCAACAATAGATCGTTCTTCAAATGAGGCCGATTACCGTGTTACGACTTCAACTTGTTGTGAACTTCTTTGGATCCGGGCGCTGTTTCTTTCACTTAGTGTACCACTACATCATCCTATGTGATTGTTTTGTAACAATCAAGATTCTCTCCATATAGCTACTACTCTAATCTTCCATGATCGTATGAAGCATATCGAGGTCGATTTCCACTTTGTTCGTGATCTTCTTCTTGTCGGCACTATATCCATCCATCAATATCATACTCAAATGAATGTCCAGCATACAGACATTCTTACAAAGACACTTGGCAAGAGTCAGTTCCTATTTCTTATGCACAAGTTGTCCATTCGGGATCCTCACACTCCAACTTGAGGGGGGAATATGTTGATGCTTATAATTTACTAGAATATTTCATGTGAATATCTTTTTACTAGGATCAGTTTGTAATTAGTTGTTATTTACTCTGATCTAGGGTTTGTCCTTTGGTACATGCTTGTGTATATATTGGCAGCTTTGCCTACTCATAAATACAGAAACAATTCCCACATTATTCTACATAGGTTTATAGTTAATGATCATCGCATATGTGTTGAGATTGAGCATTATTATGTACATCTCTTAAACACATTTGAGGGAATTATAGACATTTCCCTAAATAGTCATGAAACTTTATGAATTTTGTCTTATATCTTATACTATGATATGTGCTATAATTATAATGTTTGAGTACTTATCTTGTTGCATTTGAAACCGGTATTTGAATTCATTTGAGATATATTTATTTTTTTTATTTTATTTTTTTTGTAAAAGAAAGCAATTCGAGACCCAAACATTCTTGGGAGCTCGAAGGGTCAACTAGAGAGATAAAATGAATAGGTAAGTTAACCACAAATAAAACTGAAGTATGAGGTATTGATTATTGAAGTATTTGATTGGATTTACTTAGTATCTTTTAAAACACATGGGTTAGGGTGTGTTTGGATAAGGATTGATGGAAGTTATTTTAGATTAAATTTGAGAGATTAATTTTGTGGAGGTGTTTGGTTGAAGGTGGAAATTATAGAGGAGATTATAAAAGAGGTTAAAGGAGATTAAAAATGGAGAAAAAATAACCTCATATCAGCAAGGTTAAAGAAGATTAATCTCCCTTCATCAATCACGATTCCACTCATGTCCATCTGGAAAAACAAAACACGACACATAGATGAGAAGCCAATCGACATTCTTTCTTCTCACCACTACGGTTGTGCATCCGGCCTGGTCCGAAATTTTCAAAAATCCGGACCGGGGACTACATTGGGGTCTATTTTTGTCCTTTACGGTCCGGTCTATTCCGGTCCGTGTTTTTCTGGTCTATTCTAGTCCGGACCGGATTCGGACCAGTTCTTTTAATATATAAAAATATATTTACCCTAGTCTTTTACTCTAGTCCAACCCGTTCTTTTAATATATAAAAATATATTTACCCTAGTCCGACCCGATCTTTTCCGGTCCGGAGTGGGACCATAATTTCCAAAAAACATGGATGGGGGACGGACCGGTTTTTGGTCCGGGTCAGTTTTGCACAGCCTACCCACCACCATGAGTTCTCCAACAAACCATGAGAATAGAGGAGAGCGGCGGGGGAAATTGGTTCCGACGAGGCCACCGACGACAAGGAGAACGAATTGGGATGTTGAAGACGAAAAGGAAGGTTGAAGATGAATCAATTTATCGAAGGTATACGCAGAAGGCCGGGTAGGAACAGCTCGACTCAGAACCACGTAAAGAAATTAAAGGAGCTTGCAAAAAAAAAAAAATTAAAATAAGAATAAATTTATAAAACTGTATTAATTAAATCCATTAAAAATCTCCTACCAAACAACCTAATATATATTATAAACAACCTAATATATATTATTTTAGATCAAATAATCTCTAATAAACCGCATATAAAATTTTATCCTTTTTTAATTCTCATCTAAATTAATCTTCAAAATAACCTCCATGCGACACCCATCGTTAGCGTTTGTTTTTGTGTGCACACTTGGGAGTTGGGATTATTTGGAAAAGCTACCAAGGATAAAAATCATCCCAATCTGAGACCACTTGGAAGAGATCCGTTGTCGTCGACGCAGTCTTCCACCGCGAAGTTGCCGGCGGTTTGTCGACATCTTCTCTTTCTGGCTACTCTCTATACTCCTCTGAAAGATTACCCACGTCCTCGCAAAGTTGCTGCCACGAATCGATTTTGATCTCCTTTGATTGGATACGATCAGGAAAAGGATGGCTGATTCGGAAACGGAGCTTCCCACTGATGACGAACTTGAGCTTTGCGAAAGGTATAACCTAACCTATTGGAATCTCACTGTTCTGTCAATTTTCTCTTTCATAGCCTTAAATATATGTGCTTAGTATTTAGTAGTCTTCCTTTCTTTCATCTCGATTCAATCAGTTTCAGATAGGGCTGAGATCCCCCCTTTTATTTTTTTATACGGATATCCATCTTGAGGTGTAGTAGCTTGACTTCACGTGTAGGATTTTAAGTTTCATTTCTGGTTGCGATTGATGAAATAAGTCGAATTTGTGAAGATTATGGTTTATTAACGTTGAAGAACCTACTAATAGGGTAGGGCGAGGAAAATTGCTGGCCATTGGTTATGCTCCTAGTAGAGTAGCTCTCTAGGCTTCTCTAAAATTTGCCAGTAGAAACCAGATAAAACCCCGTTAATCCTGGTCGATAAAGGGTTCTATGCCTTTCAGATACTCTACTCCGGGCAGAGTTCTCTGCAACCTTTGTTTCAGTTAGTGTTTTGTAGAGTTACTTTTACTTCCAGCCATCCACATTTATTTGATCATACAAAGATTTCACAACTATTGACTCTTTTTCCTTGGGTGTGCTAGTTCTTATGTTGTCACAGACGGTTATAATTTTCCCTATATAACTTGATCACTCCTTTTTTTATGCAGCTACCTTCTTTGCCATATGTTTGAAGAGGCAGCATCTTTAGCCACTTCAATTTTAACACGTGTAATGGAAAATCAGTGTTTGTCCAAGCAGTTGCATGATTTTTTGCTGCAAGACATGATGGAATCAGCTGCGATGGTGCTGATTCAATCCTCAAGAGAGTTAGGGAGGTAAATAACTCTCTTCTTTGCAAATTAAGAAGTACCATTTTGCTGTCCTTTACAATGACCTCCACTTGCCAACCTGTATGAAGTGGAGGGCAGTATTCTAAACATGATTTATTGCATTGAAAATTATTGGCTGAGTAAAATCCCATTTGTTTTTACAAGATGAGAGCGACACCCTCCTCAAAATATGCAAGTTTTTTTAACCCATTATCAAGACCTTGGAGTTAGTCTTCAGAAGGGAAATTTTCCTCTCCTTCAGTTTCCCAAATGTTGTCAAGGGAACTGTTCATGAAATACTTATGTTGATTTTGCAACTGAAATTTTTTTTATTTGAAAATATTATTTGGAAAAAAATGAGATTAACTAATTATTGAGTTGTTAAGAAAAGTAGCTCCTAATTTGATGTAATCTACATAAGTTATCATCTTATTGAACTTGCATTCCTGCCTATGAAAATTGAAGAGGCAAAGCTAATTATTGACTTGTTAATTAGAAGCATTACAGACCTGCTGGTTTGTCTGAATGCCTTTTGCTTTTCTTACAGAACGTCAAACTTATTGGATCAATTCAAGTACTATTTTGGATCAACTGCAGCAATTCCTGTTGAAGTTGTTCTTACCGGGTAACTTTATTTCCCGCTTTTGACTTATATATTTGATGAATTTCATGAATGCTTCTTTTCCCCCTTTTCTTGCATTTTTTGGATTCTTACACTTGGTTTTGACTGTACATGGGGGAATAGCTTGTGACAAATCTGGGGCAAACATGTCCGATGACTAACATCACGAAGCTTTTTTTGGCCAGATAGTTGCAGTATATCACTATAATCTATGATGTCAGGACCACAGGGATTAAGACTGAAATTCAAGTATCTCATGCACAGCTAATTGAAGAATACTTCTATACTGAGAAAATTTAATTATTTTTGCACATTTGGATGATGTACAAGTAGCACTTAATCCTTTTATAAATGCTAATGCATTGATACTGAAGCAAAGGAAAAACTGTTTAACTGCTAAATCAACCCGCAGAATAGAAACTCGGGGTACAAGACTAGAAAAAAGAGGGAAATGACTAGAATTGCTTGAAAACAAGGAATCAGTTACTGAGCTGAAATCCCCAAGGTACAGCATGGCATGTAATTGCAAAACCATTTCCTGTAGTATGTGTGCAGAGGCTGTGGGTTTGCATCATGTGATGGGTATATGTGTTCAGGAATTACACTAAATAATGAAATGATCAAGTATAATGAGATATACATGAGGAGATACAATTGTCCATAATTCTAAAAAGAGCAAGAGAAGGGTAAAAGAGCTTGTATCAATTAGTTAGGCTGCGAGTCAGCAGACTTTGAATTTACAAACTTCACTTCAATTCCACAAAACCGTTAGCTTGGTGTTTGTGGACTGAAGAATACTATCTCAAGGTCAAGCATTCAATTTCTCATAGTAGCTAAGTTTAAGTTACACTCTAATTTGATAAAAAAACATGATTTAAGGACCATCATAAGTAGCTCAAGTGTTGGTTTGAACCTCTTCATCAAATGCGTGTATGTTAGAATTATGAATTTAACTGTGGTAGGGTTTCAGCAGTTTTTATACTCTAGTGTTGTTTTGAATAACCCCTTAAAAATGCGTGTGGTCTGGTGGGGGTCCTTTCTTAGTGAAATTCTGTTGTTTTACCCTGAATGCTACAAAACCATATGTACTCTAATCATATTATAATACTGAGCTGTCTGTCATCAATAAACATGGTTCAGGCAACTGATTTTATTGGGAAACAGTTTTCAACTTTTTGGCTGAATTACCTTTTCAGGGCATGTGTCCTGGTTTCAAGTGGCTTCTCCTCCAGTGTTCAGGAGTTTCTAGAGGACTTTCTTTCAAGATGGCAATTTGAAAACGGAAAGTACATTGTTGTTGCAGATTCAAACTTGCATTTAACTTCTGCAGGAGGAGCCAATCTTAACATTGTGTTGGAAGTTGATCAGTATCTTAGAGTTGTTGAGTTTTATGCCGTGACTCTTCTTGGCACGGTTCTTAACAACACAGACAGAGCTACCCGTTGGATAGAGAAAGCCCATATGCCTGAGGAAGAACGACAGGTGTTGCATACTAGTGCCTACTTTTCAAAAATGGCCATGCACCATTTTAACATTTTATTGTATGCCAAGTGTGTGAAAGAGAGAACACAGTAGCTTAGCTGTTAGGATACGAAATAGCAATATGAGAACATTGGGGGTCATGGGTTATAATCTAGAAAATGAGGGCCCTAGGTGCTATTAGCTAAAGCTGTTAGGCTGTTAAGAGGGATTTGCTAATGTCACATGTAGGTGACCTTGGAGGTCAGCATGAGCATAAATAAGGCAATAGGCCTTATTGCTCATCATCCAGAATTACATTTGTACTAGGGCTCTTCGGAGTTCTCCTCCTCTGAGATTGGCTCTTGTCGAGTTTCTCCCTTGAGTGGCTTAGTGGATTCCCTTAAGGTTTCCCTAAGATTGTGACTATCTGTGTGTGATTAATCTACTATTTCTCTGTTTGTGTTGAGTCCCGATTATACACTCTATCAATAGGTTATAGCAAAAAGGGAGATTTTAGCATGGGGATGGAGTTATGGCTAATTAGTACTATAAATTGTTGTCTAGATATAATAATTGCTCCAAATCTACTGAAATATTATGTTCATGAGAAATTTTAGTAGGGAAGAGGTTTCTCTTCGTAGTCTCATAATTCAGCTGTGAAACTTGTAACTATGAGATTGCAATGGTGGACTTAAGTTGCTGGTTTTGGAAGTTAAATGCTCATCAAGGTCTCAATGTAGTTTCATGGATTCCATTGTTGCACTTCTGTTTTTCACTGTGGCTTTATTTTTAGATAGTATCAAGAACAATAATTTTCTGCCCTATTTTTCAGTGCTTGTCAGTTTTGGTGCATCTCTATATTCTACTATTTTAAATTCTTATCTCACATTTCCTCGCAGGATCTAATAAGGAAAGTCGAATCCTTGTGTTCTCAAAAATCAACTAGTATGTCATCTCCGGTGGAGGAGCAACAGCTAGGTTCTTTACATGGAAAAGAAATTGGCAAACCTGAGAAATCTGTGATAGTACAGAATGGTTTATACCCAGAGGGAGCAGACAATATGAAGCAGTCAGTTACAACACGGCCTGGACGATTACAGCAATGTTTCTGCTGGTTCCGCAATATTATCTATAACCATGGCAATACTTTTACAGCTGCATCTAAAATGAAGATCTTGCTAGGCTGTTCGATCTTTATTCTCTGCTACAGGTTTCACAAGAAGCGACGTGCCATAACAAGGTAATATCATTTGCCTTGATGGAAATGTTGTGAGTTGTTACTATCTAGCTAAATTCATTGGGTTGTTTGATTTCAAATTTAACACTAGCCATAAGAGACTTCGACATCAAGATGTTGTGAGCAAGTGAATCATTTATGATTGATAGATAATACATGCTGCATGAAATTGCTGATATAGATTAATTTGGAAGAATTTACAGCATTTCAAAATGTGTTGTGTTGTGTTGCTCTGAAATACCTGATGTCAGTAATGTAAAAGTTGTAACCGTCCCTGTCCTGCTCTGAGAAACACACTTTTAGATTGAACGCGTGATCTATTGTAGTTCATTTTCCAGGTTAATTGGGTTTTGATTTTGTTGTTTTTAGGCGTGCCACAAACAATCTGTTGTCACTGAAGCAGGGGCTGGTGGATCTGTGGCAACTTGCATTTGCTTATCAGGTCAACCCTTTGGCTGCAGTGGAGGCACTTCCTACCCCAAACCAAAGAAGCTAGAGACTACGTTGCTGTCAAGTGTCAATCATTCTTTGCAAGTGTTTTTGAAGATTTGAGTACAAAAATCTTAGATTGTGCATGAACGTGCTTGATTCCGCTTGGATGTTTGCAAAATGATATCCTGACAATTTGATTCTCTTAAAACTATGCAGTAAGTTTATCCTTTTTAACAATGAGTTATGTTTAGATTAAGGTAAGTGCAAATTGCGCAAAATAACATAGTAAACTGAACTTGTTTAGGTGTGTTCCTAATGTTTGTATTTCACACAAATTTTGGTACGACTAGTTTGGTATAGATTACACCCCGTTTGGTTGCAATTCCGAAAACAGAATGTGATAAGGCAGGTAGGTTGTTACTCTCTTTCCTTTTACAAGGTCATATATAAGACCATGTATTACTACGTTCTAAACTTCTAATACACAATGAATGCACTCTTTGTTAACAGTTAACCTTGCAAAAATGATACTTTAGATTAACTTTGTTTCCCCTCCTAATCATTACCTTTACCGTTTGCATTCAGAATGACCAACCAAACAACAACTTGGTAGATATAAAGCAAACTCGTCATTGTTTCTGTTATATTGTTACAGTTTAACACCCTACTCACTACTTGTCATACAACAGTTTATTGACTTATTCAACAACATCGACTTTAGCTTCATTAGAAGTTGAACTAGCTAATTATCGAGTTTTCAGATAACTCGAAAACTATCTATACATGATCGCCCATTAGGCGGTTTGCTCTGATGAACCTTCAAGTAGTCTCTGTACTTTGTAGTCTTGTACATCACTCGATCATCCTCATTATTAACGAGATCAGGCGCAGGGTAGACCGTGGTATCGAGTGAGGGTCCATTGACAACGGCCAAGGATATCCTGGTCGCTTCGTTGTTCACTGTTGCTCTGTGGAGACTGCTCTTGTATTTCCCATTGCTTACTATCTTCATTTGACACAACAAAAACAAATATTATCAAAACAAACCTCACATTATGATTCACAATTCAACCTAGATAAATCCAAACCTGAAACCTTACATTATAATTTATGGTTCAACCTCAAGCTCAGCTCATAAATAAAAACTTGCTCACTTTACTAAACCAGCCCAGCATGAGAACATGTAAACGAGATGAACATGAACATGCCAAAGATTGGCTTATTCGACTCAAATAACAATGCTAAAGATGACTAGATCAAGAACTCGAGCTCGTTCCTTTGACTAAACAAGCTGAATATAAGCATACTTTTTAGCTGATTGAAATTTAGACTCGGTTCAATTCTAAACGAGTTGAACATCCAAAGATTAAGGCACGAGATTCTAGAGATTTCTCAAATCTCATTCCACAACCGCAACGACCACAATTGCAACCACAAATCTGTTTTTACTAAACACATACTGACTGATTTGGCTCGAATAACAACCCTAATTGTCACCTGTGACAAGACCAGATGAATGCTAAATGCATAGAGAGTAACCATGGTACATACCTCCATTTGATCACCAATGATGACGAGTAAAGAGTTGGCCGGAATGCCCTTAACAGGGACCCATACGCCATTGTGGTGGACCTGAAGGCCATCAATCTCATTCTGAGCAAGAACAGTCATTAGACCATGGTCACAGTGAGGTGGCAATCCCGCCGCTGTTTCCGGCTGTGAACACAGTGGATACAGATTTGCAATAAAAACCTGATACCCAGATTTCCAGCTTAGAAACCTTTCTAAGTAAGACTCTTCCAATCCCAGACTTTCTGATATCCCTCCCAAGAGCCAACGAGCAACATCTCTTACTCTCGCACAGTACTCTCTCGCCAATTCACTGCATACGATGCTCCGAAATCAATTTACAGATGCGAAATGTTTGGAACAGATAGGAGATTACCTGAAGCCTTGGGGTTTGTGAGGGAAATGGAAATCGGGATGAGTGAAGACCTTGAGGTAATCTCTCCAGCAGAATACTTTCTCTACTGAAGGATTGATGCTGGTGCCACAACGTATGGGATCCAATATATGGTTTCCATTGAACCCTAGCTTCTCCTCCACTGTTAGATTGAAAAAGTCATTTGTCTTGTTCAGCATTTTCGTTATCATTTCCTCTGGGACTCCATGATTCACTAGCTGCATTTCGAGAAACGCAGATCGATTGGATTATAATCTGATTTAAAAGATTTTTCTAGAAAGAAAATCCTTTACCGTGAAGACGCCCCAGTGTATACAGGCAGTAGCGAGGTCATTAATAGCTCTGGAGCGTTGGCTAGGGTTAGGGGAGATAAGAAGGGAGAAATCAATTATTGGAATTAAGTCTGAGAGCAGGGGATCACAAGCGTCGGAAGCGGTGGCGTTGATACCGGAGGAATTGTAAGCATAAGTGGAAGGGATTGAAGAAAGATGTTTGGCTGATTCTGCATACTCTTTGATGCTTCTAACTGGAAGTATGGAAGCCATTGATTGCTTCGCCGACGGATCAGGTGAGCGATTTACAGAGAAGACGATAGAGAGGGTGGATGCTTGTTACGACGAGAAATGAAGGATGATAGGGATGAAATGAGTATACGAACGGCTTAATTTATCGATCGGTAGAATTGTTATTATTTATTATTTTTTTCATAAAATACTATCTTTTTTTATTTTTTTATTTAGCTTCAACCAATCATATGAGAAGGATACATATATTATATCAGTGACATAGGAGATCTTAATTGGGTGCTAACATTGTAGGAGTATGAATTTGGGTTGGGAGGTAAAGTTAGAAATTCTTTTTTTTTTTAAAAAAATAGAGAAATTTTATTTGATGTTTTTAGGTTTGACTTTTTTATTTGATGTCCATTAAGTTTTAAATTTAAAGTTTTTTTTTCCCGGTTGGAGTTATTCTTCTCCGTCAACATCACTCTTCTCTTCTATGTTGAACTAGCTTCTCTTTGAACGAAATTAGCGTTCGGTTTTGGGTTGGAGGTTTATTTGCTGACATCAGTAGACAATAATTGATTTGAGAGGCATCATCAGCAAACACGGCCTGCCCGTCGGTGCCT
Organism: Fagopyrum tataricum; assembly: GCA_002319775.1. Classification (NCBI taxonomy): domain Eukaryota; kingdom Viridiplantae; phylum Streptophyta; class Magnoliopsida; order Caryophyllales; family Polygonaceae; genus Fagopyrum; species Fagopyrum tataricum. The sequence goes on from CM008286.1 coordinate 34,518,167, forward strand.
TCAAGAGCAATTGAGATCTCCTGTATCATCTCATACAAGTGATACATGTATCATGTGTTGTGATTGGTTGAAGCTAAATAATTAAGGATTAAAGTTTTACTGCTTTACGAGAAAAATAATAAACTATATAAATTCTACCAATCACACGAAAGGGATACAAGGATACACATGAAAAGGGATACAGAAGATCTTGACTGCTTCGAGAGTGCTAAAACCAAGGTTTGTGATCTTTGAGGCCGAGTTTTGAGAAGATTATATGATTTTGGGTTCGTTTGAGGTAAAGTAGATGTGTTTATATATAAAATATAAATAATATACTATGTTAAATTTTGGTATTTAGCAACATACAATTTGTATATTTAAATTTTTAGTCTATATGATGGCGAATAACTTATAATTAAAATATTTTTTATTAAGGTAATATACGTTTTTTGCATATTCCAATTTAAAATTTTCACTAAAGTTCATATTATTAGATTAAATAACTTTGATTTGTTTTAAAAATAAATTAATTTTGATTTAATTTATTTAAACTTAATTCTACATCTTAACATTCTTGGATGGAAAATAAAAGATTGACGATGAATACTAATTAAACTAAACCTTGTATGCACCATAAAATATTCTACACAACATTGGTTACCAAAAAAAAAACCATCTTTGGTCCCGTTTAGAAGCAAGCTTATATAAGCTTATTAGAGCTTATGGAGCTGAAAATTACACTATTGTCATTAGCAGTGGTGTTTGGTAGTCCCATCAGAAGGAAGATGAAGCAGCTTATAGTAACTGATGGTAGAAGAAAAAAAATGCCTAATTTCATAAGCTATTCAAGACAAGCTTATAAAAGATTAAGCTAGCTTAAGAAAATTTTAGGACATCCATATCCTCCGTTCATTTGATGAAAGTTACGCACAACTAATGAATAAGGAAATTATAATTAGTCACCCTATAATTTGTAATTTCTTCTTACCATGATGACCAATAATATATTAAGTTATTTCAAGAATAAGCTATGATTTATAACATTATATATTTATAGGATACCCTACCATTTATATCCTTTATAAACCTAAACAAGTTTGGTATTTGATTTTATCGTATTTTAGGTAAAAACTAGCTTAGTACGCGTGCCTTGCACGGGATTTGTTTGTGATGTTAAACACATAAAAGATCATACATACATATAATGTCTTGAATTTCAATTTAAAATTAAATGTTAGCTTAAATAAAAGGGGCAAATAAATATGTATAATAATTATGAAATTTAAAATAAAATACTATAAAAATTGTCTGGAGGAACAAAAGAAATCGACATGTATATCAAATGCTCTTCAAATTTGAATCTAAACGCATGTGGTATACCATCCTTTAAATCATTTCTCCATAATGTTAAAATAGTTAGTTTACGCTTATGAGAGTCACTCTAAAATTATAATCATTAAAGTATATACATCATTCATAATATTGTTCAAACAAAACAGAATATCGTCATTAATACGTTACATGTCCTCTAAATAGTATATATTGAAACAACAATTTAATAAAATAATTTACTTAAATTGTTCACCTAATTTTCGTTCTTTATAATATTTTAAAAGCATTAAACTTCCAATTTGACTTAACCCACCTTTCTCACCAGAATTTATATATATAGGGTCAGAATCCGGTAGGAACCACCCTTAGAGTAGGGAATAGGAACCTCTAAGATCCGTTGGATTAAAATTTGAACGGACATGATGGAAGGAACCTCTAAGATCCGTTAATATGTATAATACTATAAATTAACGACCAGAATTAAAAAAAAAACGACCAGAATCAAACAAAAATAAAAAAAATTAACGACTAAAAAAAAATTAACGATCAAAATTTGTGTTTTATAAAAAATTTGATCGTTAATATATTTGGTCGTTAATATATTTTATAGAGAAATTTGATCGTTAATAAATTTTATAAGAAATTTGATCGTTAAATTTGTTAGGATTGGTCGTTAAAATTTGTTTTGGTAGTTAAAATATGAAAAAAGACATTTTAACCACCAATTTTTCTCTATAAAATTTTAACGACCCACAAAATTTTAACGATGACTATATTAATGATATAAAAAACATTTTAACGACCAAATTTTCTCTATAAAATATAATAACGACCCAATATGAAAATAATGTATTACCATAATTTGGTCATTATTATATTTTATAGAGAAATTTTGGTCGTTAAATATTTTTATCATAATTCCATTAGAGGCAATATAGTATTCTCATTAAATATTACCATAAACAATGTTAAATTTTGGACGTTCATCTATATTAATCCAACGGCTATTATAAGTTCCTATTCCCTACTCTAAGAGAGGTTCTTACATGATCATAACTCTCTCTCTCTCTCTCTCTCTCTCTCTCTCTCTCTCTCTATATATATATATATATATATATATATATATATATATATATATATATATATATATATATATATATATATATATATATACACACAAAACAAATGATGGACTATGATTTCTAGTTTTGGTTGAATGATATAGGCCTCCTCCTTTCTTACCAAACAAAAAATTTAGTTTATGACAAAAATTCAGTCGCATGAAAACGTGTTCCATTTGACCTTCCAAGCGCAAGTGACCACCAACCCACCGTTCTCAGTCAACCCATATCCATGACTAAACCCAACTCCTCTGTCCTCAACAACATGGAGGCAGGCGGCGGAGCTTCAGTGGTCAAAACATGCAACAACCGCTCCAATTTTCTAGCTTCCGTCGAAGTAGACAATGTATTTAAGCAACCGTAACATAAAAATTACTGAATTCAAAACGTCTATTTAAAGGACTTGAATAGATATTTTAAGTCAAATTATACTTTAATTCCTATAATAATATGTGATATCTTATTTCCTTAAATATAACGTATTGTTAGGAGTAGTAATTGTTAGTATTAATGTGTGCCTATAATTTTGAATTTTGAATAAATAAGACATGCCATAAATAATTCATTCAATTTCCATAAATAATAATGATTTATATCAATCGTTACATAAAACTTTGAATTTTAAGGTAATATAACAATCCATAAATAATATGTAATAATCTGAAATCAAAATAAGATATTGTATTAAATTGTATATTAAAAAATAATTTTATAATTTCAAAAAAGATCATGTTAAAAATTGAATAATATATTGTACGACATGTGTCAAATATTGAGGTGGATTAATTGGTTTATGACACATTATAAAATATGACGTGGCTTAAGGATGTAAAGACACGTGACAAAATATTAGGTGGCATAACGTGGAATTGACACGTAGATTAATATGAGGTGGCTTAGTTTGGTGAAGACATGTGGCAAAAGTCCCTTCTGCTTTAGTATTTATAATAGTAGATGTAATAAAGAGTCAATGTTACAATAAAAATAATATATAATAACTTTAAATAGAATTTTAATCTTTCAATAATATCAACTGACTTATATTTATGTTATTAAGTAAGTTATATATTTTTGTGTGATAACACTTGTTATATAATCTAAAATAGTATAGAATCTGTCATATATAAATTTTACACAAAAAGACAAATAATTTAATTTTAAAAATATATCTACATATAAAATAAAGATAAGATTAATATATTTTTACCAAACAAATATAATTGGTACTTAAAACAGGTTAAGATAGTAAATTATTAATATGTAATATAATATTTTAACTCCTAAATATAGGATATAGGTAAATGGGTAAACTTAGTTAGGTAGAAAATAATAACATAAAAATAACATATAAATATGAAAAAGAAATATGATAGTTTTTGGATAAGAAGTTATGAATAATAATCAAAAATTTATCCTATAATTATACAATTATAGAAAGTCAATATACAAAATGGAACCATATATTAAAAAATTATATAATTTCCCTATTTAAATTATGTCTTTATTTGTTATCTTAAATAAGAGAGATAAATATAATTTTTGAAAAATCATGTAAATTAGGTGGCACAATGTAAAGACGACATGTGTAAAAATCCAATGTGGCGCGATTTAAAGACGACATTTGACATAATCTGATGTGACGTAATGTTAGGATGACAAGTGGCAATATTCACTTCTGCTTTAGTATTACATATATATATATATATATATATATATATATATATATATATATATATATATATATATAGTAGTTTAGACTAAATTAATGTATATCTAATACTATTTAAACTGAAAACCTACTAAACTTAGAAAATCAATTTATATTATTTGACTTTAATTCAAATAATTTTTAATTACTATAATTTGGAAAAACTATCAAAATTTGTTTCCTACTTTTTAAAGATAAATTTTTTTATTAATAAGATCTACTATTTATTTATTTTTATTTTTAATAATAAAACAACATTTTTTGTATCGAATTTATCATAATGAAATTCATATGATAGTATGTATTTTATTTATGAATATATGTTTTATATGATTTGATTCACGTATAGTTATATTTTATTATTATTATTAATTAATTAACAGTAACATGTGCTATAATTTCCAACTAATAAAAAATATTTTCTACACAAATATATTTGTATTTTAAATTAAAACAAATAAAATGTGTACTAATGATAATAATATATCTAAAAATAAATAGTATAGAAATGTAATTAAATTTATTACTTATAAATAAGATAATTAATCTTATTGAGTTAACTGCATAAATATGAATAGTTAAGTAATTTTATTGCTATATTTTAAACCTTATATTTAAACTATTTAGCATATAATAATAATTTTTAAATACGAGTGAATGTTGAATGTCTCTTGATTTTAAACATCAACGTACACAAATTATAAATATTTTCATAAAAATACCCGTATAAGACACATGATATAAGCTAGTTATAAATATTTTCATAAAAATACCCGTATAAGGCACATGATATAAACTAGTATCTATTAATACTACTATGTTGTATTTTGAATATGTAACAACTATTAAATGGTATATAAAAAACACATAACATTTATATTAATAAAGGACTTTTTCTCCATTGTACGTTTCCATCAACTTCGATAAGCTCGTTGTTCCAAACGCTAAACAAGCTTATTTCATTAAATTAGCTAGTTCAATCAACTACCTATTTCAGCTTCAACTTCAGCTACAATTAACTTCAGTTCCAATAAGCTTGGACGAGCCAAACAAACCCTTATCATTCTTAAACAAGTTAAGGGATCACTTATGTCAATAGTATGTATTGACCTTCATCTATTACAGGGGGAGGGAGCACTTCTGAGATCTCTCAACAGTATGTGCTTAAAAATTGATCGGTTATAACATTGTTCAAACATAATTAAAGAAGAGGATTATTAGACGTACCGGTGAAAATCACTATTTGTCACCGTAACTAGTGTGTAGTTGACTGATTTACAACTACGCATATGGGGTGCGTAGTTAGAGCCAACTACACATATGTGGAGCGTAGTTGGAGTCCGAGAAAAAATAAAATAAATTGAAAAATTGAACTATACACTTGGCGTGCGTAGCAGAAGTAAGCAAATTTTTTTTTTTTTTTTTTTTTGTAATATTAACTACTACTACGCACCTCAAATGCGTAGTTGAGTGAGTTCTCAACTACACATGCGAAGTGCGTAGTTACGGTGTTAAATAGCAATTTTCACCGGTACGTTTAGAAACCACGTTATAGAATAGTTGTGCAACCTCTAATTACAGCATTATACCAATTGGAAAATATCATGTAATTGTACCAGTTGGAAACTATCATGTAATTGAAAAAACAACAGTTTATGGCTAATTTCAAACTAAAAAAATACCATTAATTGGACTCAAAAGCTCTGCGTGTATGCACATTAAAATTAGGGCTAATTTCGAAACCGGTTTTCAAAAGGGACTATGGCGAGGGCAACAACACAAACCGGAATTTCCAAGCTAAGGTCGGCGAAGTAACGTGCTTGGCAAGGGCGACAACAAGACCGGGACAAGGAGACCACCACCGTCGAAGTAACGATTTCCCTGCGATTTTACGAATCAATCAACGAGATAGAACGTCAATATTTTTCACTCCCGTTTCTTTTAATCTATTTTGAATTACTAACGGAAAAGTTACAAATGAAGGCTTTTAATAAGATTGGGTAAATACCGGAAAAAGAGAATACCCCAAGGACATAATTCAAAATTTTGAAATTTAGTGAACACCAACTAAAAACTAAAACATCAAGGACACCAAACAAAATTTATAAAAAAATAAACTCCTTTAGTCAGCAACTAATTTCAACTATCAATCATTTACCAATAAACTTCGGGCATGTTTACCCGTACATTATTTGTGTTTCATTTAGTTTATACATGTTGAGTTTAATTTTTGTGAGGGTTTACTTGGAGATGAGTTTATTTTTTTACGGATTTATTTGATTTTATAAACCACTTAAAAATAAACTTCACATACCAAAGTTATTTTTGTTTGGATGAGTTTATTTATGTTTAAAATCTGATTTTGACCTTATGCTTTTCCATCCTGATACTCTTTGTTCATTTGTGGGTATTCAACATTATTTTTCACTTTTTTAGGGGCATAAATGTCTTTTGAAGTAAAATAAACTCCAAGTCAACAACCTTATATGATTAATTTATATAAATCCGTTGAAAATAAACCCGAAAATAAACTATAAACTCATTTAACTTATAAACCCGAACTAAACCAATTTGCAAGTAATCAGACCCCTAATATTACTTTGTGTAAGGTTAAATTTGTAAAACTTTATTTAATAAGCTACCATAAAATTTGTAAACTTTTTTAAAGTAGCTTATGAAATGACAAGAATATAGGTTATACTTAAGAAAGAAGTCAACATTCCCGATTCGGAAAGTAATTGACTTTGTTGGGAGTAAGGAAAAACCATACACACTAATATTATGGGCCTACACGAAATTTGTCTCCTAAATACCCATTTTCTAGCTTATTCTTTTTTCCAGAAGTTCGATAAAATGCGTCTCCTAAACAAACCCTCTAAGTTTGTCTCGGGAGTGTGGTTACATATTGCTGATCCTATAAATGTAACACTTGAGTTAAAACATGTTGTGGTACCGCCCGCGAGCAGGCCTAGTATAAACACATACACTAGTGTTTTCGATTTTTCCGCCAAACACAACTAACACAACTTTAGTGTTAAGGCATGCACGAGAAACAAGAGGATTTGATTCAGTAATTTGGATGAAAACAGTCTAGAGAGAACCATAAAAGCTCCACATAACTACATAAGTGTATAATGCTAACTGGACTAGCTAAAATAGTCTATCAATCTAATAATATGTACAAGATATAATTCACAATATAAAACTCCAAAGATAATTGTAATTGAACAAGATTGATACATTCATCACCTCAAGTGAAACTCCAAATTGTATCTGCCCTGTATTCTTCACATCAGAAAAAAAATATCCTCTGAAAATCAACGAATGGTGACAGACGTGAGTATCACCTACAGGAACAAGATGGCTTATATCTAATTAGTCATAGTCTTGTGGGCATTGTTTATTTTATTTTTTTAAGCACCAGAAATAGTGTTCCAATTCACAACAAAAATCTTGATGACTAAGTGAAACCTCAAACCTGACTAAAAATGTAGCAGCTGCTCCTCTCCATCAGTTCTCATTTAGAAGGGCACTAAGAATTTCGGCTTTCTCTGTCAAACCAGCTTCTACCAAAGCACCAAGAAGCCTATCATAAACCGAGCTGCTGAAGACGCTGGTTGTGCATTGCTTCCACTCGTGTATAACTTGTCTTACCTCTTTTACACAGTCCAGCATAAGATATGCTGATAGAATACACATATAGTTCCTACTCGCCATCTTTTGTTTTGTCATCCTCAATGATTTCCAAATCTGATCAAGCATTTCCTTCTTCCCCAACCCAGCATGCAATATAATAAGAAAATCATATGTTATCCATTCTCTCAAGGTAATCCCTTCTTCAGATTCAACAAGCGTGTTAGAACCAGAATTTGACAGACGGCCGATATTAATGTAAATCATAGCAAGGTCCCTATATCTTTCCCAATCTCCATTGCATTTTGTGTCGTGGCTCATTTCATTAAGAATGGTTCGAACACCATCAAAGTCAAGACTAGCGGCACACGAGCTTATCCATATGTTGTAAGTGAATAGATCTGGCTCAACATTCTGCCTTTTGAGTTCTTCGACAACTGAAGCAACCTTCTCAACTTGGCCTACAGACATATATAGAGTCATCATCTCATTGTAAGTGATAGCAGTGAGAGGTAAATCCTTCATCGTTTCAAATAGATCCTCTGCCCTCTCAGTTAATTTTGCAGCTGCATATGAGTGCAGAAGAGCTGTATAGGTTTGACTTGTTTTTGCACTGTCTGGGAGCCCTTGAAAGTAGCGTTCGGCAGCATCCACACCAAAAACCTTTGTCATTAAATCAATTCGAGCTGCATAATCCGAGTCTGACAACTTGAACTCATCATGAGAAACCATCCACTCTGAGATCTGCAATGTTTTTCAAACAGATAGAATGTACATGAAACCCGCTATGTCCATCTACTAACATTTTGAGTATATTTGCATACAACATACTGCATTTGCTTGTTATTCCTTTCAATGGAAAATATGATTATCAGTAGTGCATCCAACTATAACTATAACAAGGTAAAGGCTATCGACCTTTGAAAATGCTTTTCAGTCGGCACTAGTCAATAGATATATCTACTCATTACTCAATTCAAAAGTTCGGCCTCTCAAATTCATCAGCGTTAAATGATAAAGGAAAAGGGAGGAAACAAGAGAAGCGGATGGGAACCTCAAGAGCGTGCTTGTACCGCTGCAATTTGCGGAGATCCCTGGAAATGGAACGAAGCTCGAAGATGGAGACTGAATTACCTTGAGTAACCCAATTCTCGATTATGGTAGTGGCACTTCGCTTGGGAAGCCGAAGCCTGAAAATCCTGCTTCTCAGGTCGTCCTTCAATTCAGAGGAGCCGCTCGTCTCCTCAACGATAATGGCGGCGGCGGCGGAGGATTCTGATTGCAGAGCCTTCGATGAGAAGGATCTAATAAATTGTGGAATGGAATTGGTGGTGGTGCACGGGCGGAGGAAATACGAAGGATTGGATCCGCCATCTGAGATTGAAGAGACGATCCTGCAAATTCAAAGCGTGAGAGGGAGAAAGAGAAGTTTGGTAAAGGAGGGAGAAAGAGATATTACCTTCGGAAGAGCGAACGAGGCACCATCACTATCTTGGCAGAGCAAGCTGGAGCCTGGAGGAGTTGGGGCTTCCTTTTGCTTCAGTTTCTCTGTGAGATTAGATTGTTGCTGGTACCTGGTGGCAGTGGAATTGGATATTTAGGGTTCAACCCAAATGTATTTTAAGTTATAGTTTTGAGTTTTTGACTTTTCGAGATATTAAATATTCAATTATAATTTTTTTTTGAGGTTTTATAAATTTGATCTATTATTTATTTTGAGTCTAAAATTCACTAAACGGAGTAAATAAGCGATCCGGTTAGATAGGGAGCGAAATTTTCGGTATAATATTACGGAGTATTGTGCAACTTTGATCTCTTTGATCCACCACTCCATATTAGTCCCCATCATTTAATGATTTCTATGACATTTTGATAATTATATTACGTTTAGGCGGTAATTTTGTAAAAGGTTATGGTGTAGTGATAATTTTGTAATTTTTAAAAGGTGTAGTGAGAGTATGTTTTGTTTTTAGTTCAAATTGTTTGTTACAATGATTCACATTTTTGTTCGATTAGTTTAAACTGTCTATTTAGTAGTCCTTATTTTTAATACCTTTTTCGTTCAAAATTTTAGAACATTTTTTATTTGAGTTAATTTCAAATCTTGTTTTATAACAATAAATGAATATTTTTTCAATATATTTTAATATTATTTACATCGAGTTAGAAGATAAACAAACAACAAATTGCGCAACTAACCCTTTGTGGATAGCAAAACAAATTCTTCTAAAAATTACAAGATTTTGGGTGTGTTTGGCACGGCTCTACCACGAGTATTTTTGAGTGTTTCAGAGTGTTTGTGAATTTACCGAGTGTTTGGCAAAGTATAAACACTAGTGATTTCATTTCCTAAGTCCCTTTTTGAAACACTCGAGGAAGCAACGGTCTCACGGCTTGAACGTGTGTGTTGACGTGTGAAAGTTACTCTGTCGCCCCTACTTTTTTTTTCCTCGTATTTACAATGTTATTCTGGTACTTAAAAAACCTCCTCTTACCTCAGAACCTTGCTCCATCAATTCTGAGAAGATTTGATGCTCGTGCTCCTACTCGAAGAAGATTACGAAGACGAAGCATTCACATCGCTTCAATCACGGACTGCTCGTTAAAGAAGACGAATTTGCATTCAAAAGCCTCACCGAGATCCATACTTCACTCTCCTCGTCTCCTCGGCGTCTCCGTTAATCCAAACTTCACTCTCACCTCGGTGGCTCCGTGTTGTCATGGTGTTTGGTTGGTTGTTGATTGAAAGATATTCACATCGTCTCACCAATGAAGATCTTCTATGAGTCGCAAGCTTCAAGTTACAACCTCTGCGAATTTGCATTCAAAGCCTCGATTTTTATTTGCACGTCGCCATTTCTCATTTCTATATCAGTCAAATTGATTTGAACTAGTATGGACTCCTTCAACGGCTTATTTGTCCATACATTTATTAGATTTAACTCAAGTAAGATCTTATTCTTTTATTCAGTGTTTTCACGAAGGTCTGTTATTGAAATTGTAAAGAACCGGTTTTTGGGGGTAGAAGTCTGTTTGAATCTATACATTTACTGTTCTTTCTTAGTTTAATTGTACTTTTTTTAATTGTTATTGCTTGAATTGGTCGAGATCGATTCAGTTTTAGGTTGACGTTTGTAGAAAATACTTAGAATCGATTCATTTACCGGATTTCACAAATACAAGATTAATGGGAGCCTACTTAACTATAAGTCCATATGTTGTCTTAATCCATCACTGGAGTTTTTTCAATGCAAATTTTATGACAACAGGTCTTTGATTTCTGAATATAGGAGTATCTTTATAAAAAAATCTCTTTGAGCATGACTATGGTTAATGTTCACCTTCACCTTTGTTGTTATACAATGTAAAGAGCAATGTGGATGTGTTAGCGAGGAAGAACAAACTGCAACCTAATCTATCGTAATCTAACTTAATTTGCTAGTTTAAAAGATTCTAACCTAGATTCAACCCAAATTAACCATTGGATTTCAAAAAATTTTGTGCCAAAAGCTAACATGCAACCTAATCCATCATAATCCAAGCCATAAATTCTATCCACACTAGAATCACAATGATTCTAGCCAACAATAACAAATCAAAATATGGAAATAAAGAGCAAGAGAACAAGACTTTCATGGTAATAAAATCTAAGAGAAATAAAGGAAACAACGTTAGTTTTATAGCTCCAAAAATCCAGCAAAACAAAATACAATCTCTGTTACAGCTTTGCTCCATGAATACTTAGCAACACACAACAATATTTTACAATAAATCACTAGCATGATGAAAACAAAAGTGTTTGAGGTGCAAGAGAAGGAAGAAGCAAACTAGATCTACAATCTGGACTCAAAGGTCAGTTTTCCAGCCTCTAAGGTCAGCTCTACAACTTAACTTTTATACTCAACCTCTGCAAAAAGCAAAGGTCGGGTCAAAGCGAATGGAAAGCAAATATGACACAATCAGAGAGGGAATCTCGGGTGACAATGGGCCAAACCTCGGGCCGAAATGCCAATACTCGGGGCCGAGATTTGGGCTTCGCCTTCAGCTTCCTTCAGCAACTCAGAATTTTGGCCAAACATGTTGCTATCTCAGGTCGAGATTTTAGCCCGAGATTTGCCTCAAGCCGAGATGGCTTTTGACTTATCAAATCTCGTCTTCAATTAACTTCTATCTTCAATCTCGGCCGAGGTCACAACATGCTTCACCCGAGATTGCTCCAAAGTCCCATTGTTTGCTCCTTAGCTCGATTCTTTGCCCTTTCCTTCACATATGTGGCCTCTCCAAAGCTTTCACTCTGAGCCTTGATCCTTATGTGTATCGTTTTAGCTCCGAAATGTGCCAGTTTATCTACAAAACCGACCAAAGAGTGTGTAGACATCTATTCTTGTAAAGTAGAACAAAACAAACATAAATGACACAAACTAAGGCTTATTCATGAGTACGAAAAGGAAAAATCTACCTAAATGCATGCCTAAACTAGGACAATAAACCATGTTATCAAGAAGCATGTCTAAAATTTTCTAGATTTGATAATGCTCTCAATACCTTGTTCAGGATGTTTAGAAATTGGCTACTTTACCTATATACCACTAATAGTGTAGTACATGTTGCTCTTTCAAGGAAGTTTTTGTTAGTCACCATATTAGACTATAATATCCTATGCATTGTGCATACTAAGTACATATGGTGTGTTAAAGGACTCTAGGAATGGGTTTTACTTGTTTGGAGAGTTCCTAATTAAGCTTGATCATGTGTGCATTATTATTTATTACCTTGGGATTCTTATTAAGGACACGACCTGTATGGCTTTTGTAATGGGTCATTTGGAGAGGTACAAGTTTTATGATAAGTTTTCCACTAATTCCTATTGGTCAAATTTGCTTAAGAATGTAGTTCCTAAGACTAAAAGTTGTTTGGAGTGTTGTTTGACATTTTTAGGATTCATACCCCACGGTTGTATGTATTTCATGATTCGAACAACCCCTTTGGAGTCTTATAACATGGACTTATATATGGGATTATCTAGAACTAAGAAGGGGATATATCCTATCTTTGAGGTTGTAGTGTTATCATCTATAGAGTTTGACTTTTCTAGGACTTTTGATCCATATCTATATTTGAATTATCTTGAATATATCGATGACTTGTTTTTCTTAACCTTTGTGGATCTTACACCGTTTTCTATAAAGGAGTGAATGAGTTTTAATGTAGGTATGCAGGTTGAGTTCAATGTAGGTGACCTTAATTTCTACCATTTGTATGATGTTGGATATTTGGGGACGAATCCTTTGCAAGAAGGGGAGATTGATGAGGGACCATCACCTTCACCATCACCACCATCATCAAACACGAGAGAAAGAACTAAGGAGCTAGATGATATGATGTTGGTGTTTGCATCTAAGGAGACATCCATGACATTCGATGCCTCCATGGTGACTCTTACATCCATCTCGTCCATGAGAGAGAGCCATGTTGATCCAACCCATGCACACTTCAAGGAAGAGCCTTATGCAACCCATGAACACGTAGAAGAGGCTAGCCATGCGCACATGTGAAGGATGAATGACTAGACGTGTAACAAGTATAAATGATATGCTTTAAACCTCTTTGAAGCATTATCATTTAAGTAGTTGTTTTAAGACATTTTAATACATTTTAAGGACTTTTAGAAGTAGAAAGCCTTATAAGCTTATTTTTAGTTTTTATGACTTTAGGTGGTTTTATTTTGTTTAAAACAATTTTCCTTTTCTTTTAAGATCTTCTAGCGCATGTATAAGCTCTATAGATTAGACATTAGAATCAAATTAAGCATTGTTATTTTCTGAGTTTTACATGAAAAACAATCCAAAGAGAGGTTATTTGGAGAGCAAACACCATTGTTATTTTAAAGCTTAAGTTGTCTTACGTTGTGTCAATCTTCTCTAAGATTGGTGCTCACAAGTTCCATTGGGCATCCTCTTCATGCTTCTCAACCTTCATTGTTGAGTTGTGTAGAGTTGTATAAGGGAATGTTGTGACTGCATTGTTTGGGTCTTTGTTTCCTAGATCAAAGGTTCTGCTAATTGCCTTCTCAACAATTCCATATTCTCTACTTTCATCTACTTTGATTCTAATAACATGATTTATCGCCCTAGTTTATGCATGCATTTAGGTAGATTTTCACTTTTCTGCATCCATGTTTAGACCTTAGTTTGTGTCGTTTAGACTTGATTAGTTCTACTTTGTAAGAATAGATGTCTACACATGCTATTTCTATCTTTGTAGGTGATTTGGCGCATATCGGAACTAAAACGACGTATTTGAGGATCAAGCCTCGCAGTGGATGTCTTAGAGCGATCACACATGCAAGGGAAAGGGTGAGGAATAGAGGTGAAGGCAAGGAAGTAATGAGAGAAATCTCAGCCGAGATCACTGCAAGTTTTGACCGAGATTCCAGACGCTGAAGAAAATGAAGATAGAGCCAAAATCCCAGGCTCGATATGCCAAAATCTCGGCCCGAGATTTATACCGAGATTTCTACCCTGAGCGTTATGTTTTATTTTCGGGCTTTTCCTTTTCGGACCATGCTTTTTGGTAGAGGTTTGAGTATAAAAGGAAAGCTTGAATACCTTCCAAGAGGAGGCGAAAGAGAGTTAGGTTTTATCCCAGATTCGGATTCATCTCCCACATGCCGTCATCTTCCAAATTTCTTCTTCCTTGCATTTTCTTAGTTTTAGATTAAAGATTCAGACTTTGTTGTTGATTTTTGTTCGGAAATAGTTTGTGATTCAGATTTATTTCATTTGCTGGTTATTCAACTCATTAAAGCTGAGTTCGTTTCTTTCCTTCAATTCTTTTGCATTTCTATTCTATGAATTGTTTGTCTTTCTCCAATTTAATTGCTCATTTTGATATGATGATCGTTGGCTAGAACCTTTGTGATTCAAAAGTGAATAGAGATTTGTTTATGACTTGGACTATGATGGATTAATTTGTATGTTATAATTGGTTTGAATTGCTTGAAACCCTAATGGTTGGTTTGGAATGAATCTAAGTTTGAACCTTCTAAGCTAGTAACTTGAGTTGGAATTGAGACTTACCCGGTGATATTCCCTCTTGGATACAAAAGTAGATTGACCATAGGTAATAGAGCTTAAAACCTCTATTGGATTGAATGTGTTAGACTACTACCTGAGTTAGGTAGTTCCCGAGACTTATCTTGTAAGGGGTTACTTAGTCCTTAGTTAGAGAATCCGGTTTGTGAGAATTTCCGTCCTAGATATCTTGCGACTTACGTGGTAACAGGTAGTTATAATTGAAACTAAATGATCTTGAGACTTACCCAGTAATAGATTATCAATGAAGAAACGTTCATACCTGTAGATTTTCTACCATTGATCTTTATGAGTAATCCTAAATCCAATTGTCATAAATAATGATCTTGAACCCTTGTAATCCATTCTTCTATATACTTGATTATCACTTCGTTGTTTGTTTTATTAAATTGTTTTTGATTGAATTTGATATTCAATTACGAACAACCCAAAAACTCTTTCAAAAACATAGATCTTGTTTCCCTTATTCTTTCCTTCTATTTCTTAGTTTAGATTTACACTATCTTCAATCATAACTGCAAATTAAACCATCTAGTCCTTGTGTTCGACCTAGAAATACTTGCTCTACTTCGTACGATCCATAAACTATGGGTTCACTACTTATTGAGTGATTATTACGAGTTATAAATTTAAAGCATATAGTGTGTTGTGAGCTTGAGAATCTTTATCATTATTGATATAGATTTAAGAGGTCATAATTTAGCGAACAAGTTTTTGGCGCCGTTGTCCGGGACTTGGTTTAGTTTGATTTGCATAACTTTGATTACTTAGAGTGTAGGTCTTTCTTTTACTTTTGATCTTGTTTGCTTTATGTCTTTGTATTTTCCGGGCTTACCAAGAAGAAGATGACCGAAAGAAATTTTCGAGCTGAACTAGATGAAGCCTTAGGACTGCTAAGGTGGAGAGATGAAGCCTTGGAGAAGCTTAGGATGACCAGATAAGCCTTGGAAAATGAAAGATGGATAGCAAGACAAAGAGAGGGCTAGGAATAATGAGCTCAACTCTTTGAGGGAGCTTAGCGCTTCAATGTTCAAGTCTTTTAGCCAAGCTCTCATGCCCTCAAGGACCCAACTAAAACAACAACCTCTCAAGGATCAATTTGAGTCGATGTATGAAGGAATAGTTTGGAGGTTGGACATACATGAGAGCTCCTTGAATAATAACGCAGAAGCTCGACCGGAGGACATATGCAACAAAGAAATCAGCGATTTGAGTGTCTTTTCCGTTAACACCGAAGTCGAGTACGAAGATCTCAAGAAGGAAGGAGAAGATTCAGGACATCTCGGCCAAACTACTGAGATCTCGGCCGAGATTCAAATTAATCTGGGCGAGATTTCACAAGTCGAGAGCAATCTCGGTACCCATCTCGGCCCAAGATTTGAGGATCTCCGCCCGAGATTTGAAGATCCCCACCCGAGATTTCAAACAGAGACGGTCCAGAGAGAAAATCTCGGCCTCCTCTGTTCTAATCTCGGCCCGAGAGTTTAGGATGAAGACCCGAGATTAGATGAAAATTGTCTTGAAGTGTTCAATCCAGCCCGAGATGCACCTGAAAGATGGAGGGCACTTCCGAAGAAACCTCCCAAGGTTAGATTGAAGCTTCTCCGTGATCATAAGCTGCTTTTACCTAAATATGGGGTGGCTCATTCTCACAAGGTCACAAAGCTATACCATCCTCAAGCATGGGGAAGAGTGGAAATCTTCAGCAGAGATATGAAGAGGTTTCTCAAGAAGACTGTTTATCGGTCCCGGAAAGAGTGGGGTAGGAAGCTTGGTGATGACTTATGGGCTTGTAAGATGATGAACAATACTCCCATTGGTGCAACTCATTTCAAACCTATCCATGGGAAGTTTTACCATTTACCGGTGAAGTTAGAGGATATATTTAATTGGTCAATCAAATGACTCCACATTTACATGAAAGAAACCGGTGAAGAGTGGTTACTAGGACTGAATGAGCAATCCAGGATCTTCGAGGTAAGTTGAGACATCAATGGAATCAGGTCCGGCTTCAGACCTTAAACCAAGCGCTTCTCGGGAGGCAACCCAAGGTATAAGTCTTTCCCTTTCTTGCTTTTTTTTTTGTTTTATATTTTGTGTTTTTCAACGCTTTTGTTGTTTTTGTTTTTGCGGGTTTTAGGTGTCAAGAAAGAAGTAGACAAAAAGGAATCTTGCTCAAGATGAGTCCGCTTGCTCCACTACCACCTCCATACGAGCGCTCTACCAGATCACCGCATTTTACATTGTGAGTATTCTTTTGCACCTCTATTTATTTTTCACATTAGGGACAATGTGAAATTTAAGTATGGGGTGGGATACTTGCAGTATTTTTTAGCATGTTTATTTTCCTTGTATTGAATTTAGTGGATTATTTTTATTTTTATTGTCATATGTTTATTTTCTTGTATGCATCTTTATAAAATAAAATAAAAACAAGAAAAAAAATGTGCTTCTAGGATTGATATGACCCCTATGATGATATTGTGTTAGTGAATTGACCATTGATTATCATTTTGTGCTTAAACTTGACTAATGGCATATGTGAGATTTGAATACTTTGCTTGAATTTTATGTGATTTATGAAAGTTGTCTTGTCTATTTGGATTGAGTTAGGATAGTTGAAGCTACATGATAGTTCTTACACATTGCATGAAATTATTTAGGCAATTCAGTTTCATTCTTCTTCTATATATTTATCACGCTTAGCACCTCAAACAATGAAAATATTGCCTCATTTTTACCTATCCGGGAATTAGGAATATGTAGTTTGAAGGTGTGTGCTTAAAACATGTTGTGTTTTGTATTAAGTGAAGAAGTTTGAGATATGTGGCATGTGATGTGTGAATATAAGCTATTAGGGGATTGTTGACTATGATGATGAGTAACTCGGTACCATTCACATAGCCGGGTGTTTGTATCTTGCAAAATTCTGATTGGCTAAACATCCTAACGAGTGATTAGGTAATGTGCATCCGATGTGAGGTACCTGAAGGCCTACTGAGCACCAAGGTTCGGCTAGTGTGCACCAATGCCTTTCATTCAAAAGAAAGAAAAAGAAAAAAAGAAACGAAAATTAAAAAAGAGTTTGTGTTGTTCTTCTTTCCGGATTAGCACCACATTTCCTAAAAACATCCTACCTTCATCATGTTTCTTGGCCTTTTTCATTGCTGAGTCCTATTGATCTATGTATACATGGTTTTGACTTAGTGGCTTAAACTTGAATTTCTCATTAATATTAAACAATGGTGATTGTAATGATGAATATGAATTTGTTGCAAATCCTTTTCATGCCTACTTTATTTGACCTGAAAACAAAATATATATCTTTGACTATGAAACTACATTTTGAGGGTGATCATGAATAAAAGCACTACAAAAATATTTTCCTCTTTGTTTTTGCATGCATGAATCATATTATCCTTGTCTTAGATTTAATTCTTGCTTGAGGACAAGAAAAGATAAGTATGGAGTATTTTGATAACATGATTTATCGCCCTAATTTAGGCATGCATTTAGGTAGATTTTTCCTTTCCGCATCCATGTTTAGACCTTAGTTTGTGTCATTTAAACTTGTTTAGTTCTACTATGCAAGAATAGACGTCTACACATGCTATTTGTGTTTTTGTAGGTGATTTGGCGCATTTCGGAGCTAAAACGACGTATTTGAGGATCAAGTCTCGGAGTGGATGCCTTGGAGCGATCACACGTGCAAGGGAAAGGGCGAGGAATCGAGATAAAGGAATGGAAAGGACATTGGAGCAATCTCGAACACATAGCTCGATCGAGATCAACTTCACTGGACGGGATTTACATAACTGAGAGAAATCTCGGCCTGAGATTTATACCGAGATTTCTTCCGTGAGCGTTATATTTTATTTTCGGATTTTTCCTTTTCGGCCCATGCTTTTTGGCAGAGGTTTGAGTGTAAAAAGAAAGCCTGAATACCTTCCAAGAGGAGGAGAAAAATAGTTAGTTTTTACCCTAGATTGGGATTCGTCTCCCACCCTGCCGTCATCTTCCAGATTTCTTCTTCCTTGCATTTTCTTAGTTTTAGATTAAAGATTCAGACTTTGTTGTTGATTTTTGTTCGAAAACAGTTTGTGATTAAGATTTATTTCATTTGCTGGTTATTCAACTCATTAAAGCTGAGTTCGTTTCTTTTCCCTCTTTTGCATTTCTATTATATGAATTGTTTGTCTTTCTCCAATTTAATTGCTGATTTTGATATGATAATTGTTGGCTAGAACCTTTGTTATTCCAAGGTGAATAAATATTTGATTATGACTTGGACTATGATGGATTAGGTTGTATGTTATAATTGGTTTGAATTGCTTGAAACCCGGCCTAATGGTTGGTTTGGAATGAATCCAGGTTAGAATCTTCTAATCTAGCAACTTGAGTAGGAATTGAGACTTACCCGGTGATATTCCCTCTTGGATACAAAAGTAGATTGACCATAGGTAACAAAGCTTAAAACCTCTATTGAATTGAATGTGTCAGATTACTACCTGAGTTAGGTAGTTCCCGAGACTTATCTGGTAAGGGGTTATTTAGTCCTTAGTTAGAGAATCCGGTTTGTGAGAATTTCCGTCCTAGATACCTTGCGACTTACCCGGTAATAGGTAGTTAGGATTGAAACTAGACGATCTTGAGACTTATCCGGCCATAGATTATCACTGAAAAAACGTTCATCCCTTTAGCTTTTCTACCATAGATCTTTATGAGTAATCCTGAGTCCAATTGTCATAAACAATAATCTTGAACCCTTGAAATCCATTCTTCTATATATTTGATTCTCACTTCGTTGTTTGTTTTATTAAATTGTTTTTGATTGAATTTGATATTCAATTACAAACAACCAAAAACCCTTTCAAAAACATAGATCTTCTTTCCCTTATTCTTTCCTTCTATTATTACTTAGTTTAGATTTACACTATCTTCGATCATAACTGCAAATTAAACCACCTAAAAACCTGTTCAAAAACATAGATTTTCCTTCCCTTATTCTTTCCTTCTATTTCTTAGTTTAGATTTACACTATTTTCGATCATAACTGCAAATTAAACCACCTAGTCCTTGTGTTCAACCTTGGAATACTTGCTATACTTCGTACGATCCATACACTATGGGTTCACTACTTATTGAGTGATTGTTACGAGTTATAAATTTAAAAGCATATCGTGTGTTGTGAGCTTGAGAATCTTTATCATTATTGATATAGATTTAAGAGGTCATATATTAGCAAATAAGTTTTTGGCGCCGTTTTCGGAGACTTGGTTTAGTTTGATTTGCATAGCTTTGATTACTTATAGTGTAGGTCTTTCTTTTACTTTTGATCTTGTTTGCTTTATGTCTTTGTATTTTCCGGTCTTACCAAAAAGAAGATGATCGAAAGAAATCTTCCAGCTGAACTAGATGAAGGCTTAGTACTGCTAAGACGGAGAGATGAAGCCTTGAAGAAGCTTAGGATGGCCTGAGAAGCTTTGGAAAATGAAAGATGGATAGCAAGACAAAGAGAGAAGGCTAGGAATGATGAGCTCATCTCTTTGAGGGAGCTTAGCACTTCAATGTTCAAGTCTTTTAGCCAAGCTCACACGCCCTCAGGGACTCAACTGCAACAACAACCTCCCAAGGATCAATTTGAGTCGATATATGAAGGAATAATGGGGCGGTTGGACAAACCTGAGAGCTCCTTGAATCATAATGTAGAAGCTCGACCGGAGGAGGTACACTATCTTCGATCATAACTGCAAATTAAACCATCTAGTCCTTGTGTTCGACCTTGGAATACTTGTTCTACTTCATACGTTTCATACATTGTGGGTTCGCTACATATTGAGTGATTATTACGAGTTATAAATTTAAAGCATATCGTGTGTTGTGAGCTTGAGAATCTTTATTATATAGATTTAAGAGGTCATAATTTAGAGAACAAATTCCATTATTCTCTTCTCATTTTTACGTCTTTTCTGTACCTATGTCACGACTGATTTTATTTTCCAAGCGTGTCAAGAGGTCTCATTGTCTAGATCAAAGAAATACGGATCATTCCCATATCATTTTTATGTATTCTACAAAGTCTTATTTGCTACTTAAAGTTGCCACAAGTTGTTTAGTATTCTTATGATTTATATCTTGATGATTCTAATTTGTGCTTTACAAACTTCAATTAAATTACGGGAAGTTTCTTGTAGTTGAAATTGATTAAATGAACTTCCTTATATTCCTATATTCATAGTTGCAGTTAATCCAATATTTTTAATTGTTTTTACTTATACTTTCGATTGAAGAACTATTCCAATTAGTTTTATACTCCGTATATGGTAAGAATATGAACTACATTTATATAACCCCTTGATGCTTATATTGGTTTTTTATTCATGTTTTTTTGTATAATTGAAGGTTACTTCATTAAAAAGTGAAATTTCTTATTTGCATATGATTTTTGACCAAGCTATATTTTTGTCATATCATATTAATATTTATGAATTGTGATTTAAGAAACAACCACTCATACTAATGGATATGGTATCAACTACAAACCGAGATATGTTTTTTTTCCCTTTTATGTTTGTACATGTTAAGTCATTTTTTTCAAATATAGAATATTATAAATCATTTTGATAATGTTTTATTTGCACCTTGATATAACCTGACTTCCTTTTGCAAAGTAGCTAATGTTCTCAATCTAATCTCCTATTTATTATATGCGGTTGAAAGGTAAAAAAATCATGGTCGGTGAAGAGAACTTGTGGGATTTAGTTTAAAATATAACACAGTGCCAATCTCCTGGCATTCATGAGATCACTATGTCGATCTAAGCAGTCAAAGTGAACTATATGGCATGTGACCAATATTGTGCTACAAACAACTAAATATAATATGTAATTTTTTCAATTAAAAATTGTTCAACTATATCCGTAATTGTTCAAATATGTCAATTGTTCGACTATATTCGAAATTGTTCAACTATATGACCAACTATTCAACTATATTCGAAATTGTTCAACTATATAATTAATTATTCAAATGTTAATTTATATGTTCAATTGTTCAACTAAACTTTTATTCAAGTATATGACAATTATTAATTAATTTGGACAAATCATATCCCTTGATTATTTTGATCCAAGAGTCGTCTATTCCACTTTTGACCATAAGACCCCTTTCTATATGATCCAAAACCCACACACACAAAAATACACTCATATATATACACACTTTTGCTACAGTTAGTTCAATTTGAAAGGCCACTAGCTATACCCATGTTATAACTTTATTTTATCTCACTCTTTCAATTCCTTTTACCAAATATTCTATACAATAAGGGTCTTATTACATTATTTCAAATCATAATCTAACCTCTTGATCTTTCTTCAAACTATAGTAATTACAATATATAAGCATGAAAAAGATTGTGGTCATTGATATTTTGTTTGTATATCTATGTTGCTTTGCATCGGAAGATTCAATGATTTTCATTCTCAATTTTGTAAGGACTTTCACTAGGAAATTGAAGTGCATCATAGTCTCAATTCATGCATGCTCCAAATATGCACACATCCTCTTTCTTTGAAGTATTGAAGAAAGAAAAACAATACATGCCCACATATGTGATGTGTCTTAAATAGGACAATACAAACCGCAAGTGCACAATAAATGCAATTGTAGCATAAGATAGAAATCAAGGTCATATCCGCATACACTTTTGTTGTTTGATTGATAATATAGTTCGTGAAAGTTTAAGCATAAAGAAAGGTGAAGGGTATAAACAAGAGAAGTGAATTAAAAGGAAAGAGTAAAGTGAAAGGTGTAAAATATGATAGGTAAAACTCTAGGATTGAGAGATAAGCTCTCCAATATGAATGTATATCTAGTTCAATGAAAGTAATCAATCATGCAAGATGATATATGATCTTATTCAATTAGGTGGTCTCATAATAGAATTTCGCACACCTTTTGAGTTTGTGAAATGACTCAAATCAATAAACATAAGCATTCTCGTGATTAATATAATCAAAATAAACCTAGTTACTAAGAGCATGATCATATAAAGGAGACGTGACTTCCTCTTGCAATGAACATCTCATAACACAAACAAACACTTAAAAAAACATTATAGGAAGCAATCATGCTCCTACCTTTGATCATTCCTAACACTTTATCTAATGTCTTAATGTTGTATTCTAACGAGATATTTACATCTCGGTTGAGTCCCACATGGAAACTAGAATATTCAACCACTAAATCAATGTTCAATCCAATCCTAAGACGATAGTGCTTGTCATTTAGTACAATCAACAAAGAAATCTAAAATCAACCTAATGTATAACCTTAAGTTCATTATCTCTAAAGAAACGATAATTTCAAGCATATATCCATCAAGAATTCATGAACACAATCAAATCATCACACTTTAATCATATATTGAGTTCTCATCCACAATCCTAGAAAAGATATCTAACTACACATGAGAGCAAAGAAATAAAAGATAGAAGAAGTAAGAAAAACTATAAAGAATGGATCTACGATTGGTGGTTAGTCCTACTAATCCATGGTTTTCAACTAATTCGGAGGATTCGTACAATCATATTAGACATTGGTATAGTTTGGTGGTTTCATTAAGAGGTTACAATCATCTTTTGAGATCATAAAATGGTTCAATGAATCAACATATGTCTTGTCATGGTTAATGCTAATCAAAGGAACCTAAGCACTAAAAGATTGATCATATCATTTTATTTCATTATGCTTTCTCACTAACATAAATTAATACAATCAAGACTTTTATTGATGAATTTCAACACATTAGGAGATTAATTCTTGCTCTCGTCTTATACAACTCCTAGTTCATATTCTAGTTTTCTAACTTTGCAATCTCATCTAGGTGTTTACGTCTTGGTTGAGACCTATATAAGCAACCTAAAAATAAGAACACATATTCAAGAATCAAAGATTGATGAGATTAAATAATCATGGAAAACCCAACAAAAACCAATTCATGTGAAAATCCATGAATGTAGGCTAAAACCCTAAGTTGCAAATCCCTAGATTATGACTAAAGTCATACACTTTCATGTCTAATATTCATGAACAAACACTAATCAAATTCAAGCAAACATGAATTAGGGATTTGATCGTGAAAATTTTAAACTGAAATAGTTAACAACAACCTTCCTGCAAGGATACGGGATCGGATGTAGTATATTCGGGTATCAAATTCACAAGGACACGTCTGTATTGGTTGAAGCTAATAAGCAGATGTACTAAGCTAAAGAGAGAAGAGAATGGGTAAAATCAAGTTTGTAGAAATCAATTCGTGAACATAGAGCAATTGGTAACAAGATGTGAGATGATAACATTGGAATGAATGATCTAAGGAAACGAGTATCCCCACTATAATGAATTAAATAACAACCACATATGTGAATACACATGAACTCCAATTGGAAATAATGTAGGTAACCATCTAAAATAATAGCCTTTAGTATAGACAAAAAAGACCGTGCTTTCCAACTTGCATAGCCCTCAATCCGGTGGTTTGACAAGCATAGGAAAACCCCTTAAGAACTTAGAAATCCGGAAAAGACCAACAAAAACCTTCTGATACGGGGTTAGCCGTGAGGTTGCCCGATCTTTCAACACCAAGACTTCGTTTAAAAGGAAAAATGGAATAGACGTGAAAAGGGTAAGAAAAAAGTGGATGTTGATCTGAATGGTTATGAAGGATCGATAGATGGATAGATCTGGTCGAACCCTTAAAGCAACCAAGAGCACACTAGGGAAGCGATGGCCCTAACACAAAACTTGGAATGCTTTAAACAGTCACAATTGATCCATCAAAGGATTCAACAAACCCCTTAGATCAAATGAGACTTAGCCAGACATATAAGATGAGATAAATCAGATGAAAATAATAGTATGTGCATAAAATAAAACTAAAAGCAGGAAAATAACAATACGGAAAAATAAGTTTAACTACGGCTTGAGTTCTGAGGTGGAGTCTAACTGTCTGTAATCGATGATTCAGTCTCTATGCCCTCGAAGTCTAAAAACTAGAAACAGATAGGGAAAATCCCAGGCCAATATATAAACAGAAATCCCAAAGAAAATGAGAGGAGAATAAATCCATGATCAATGTTGCTGACGAAATCCAGACGGTATAGGCAAGCGGTCATGAGACGGCCATGAGAAGACAATAAATTATGTATGGCAAGCCATCTCGTCTCGTCTGGACTTAAGGTCTTCAACGTCTAGGTTAGGTCTTGTAAAGGAGCTAGAAGTGGGTCAATCCAAACAACATAGTGCAACGGCATTGAGACGGCCTGGAAGCCGTCTCAACTTGTTTGGACTCTCCGTCTTGTATGATTTTATGCTCCTTTGTAAGCTACTTCTTGTCTTGCATCCAAGCTGATTGTTTAGATTCTCG
Source organism: Fagopyrum tataricum (assembly GCA_002319775.1). Lineage (NCBI taxonomy): Eukaryota > Viridiplantae > Streptophyta > Magnoliopsida > Caryophyllales > Polygonaceae > Fagopyrum > Fagopyrum tataricum. The sequence goes on from CM008286.1 coordinate 34,543,466, forward strand.
ACCAGTTGATCATTAGTCACATATGATGTTGAATTGTGATGCTTGATTTCAGGGAAGATCGATTTCTAAAGCTTAGGCTGGTGAATGGATTAGAAATGCTTCAAAATAATTCTTGAAATTCTTAATTGTGAAACAACCAAAAGTAGATACCGAAAACATTATATGAATGCATTACGCATTATAAGGATATATATCTTGCCAGAAGAAGTAAAGCAACATAAATAATAGGGTAGGAAACACGTAATTTTCGATGCTATCAGGCTTTCACCCTCAATCCTAGATAAATAATTTAATCACCCATTTTTCAAATGGAGTCAAAACAAACCATCAACATCATTTGATACAAAGAAGATAAATAAAATTTAAGCAAAACAAATTAGAGAAGAGAATTACTAAACAAAAAAAAAAATACTTTCTTCAATCCCCTTCAATGGATTTTCATGATTTTCTCAACAAACACAAAAGTAGCTTTTCTAGATCTAAAATTTTGGGGTTTGATATATGAAATAAGGATACGTTCAACCATTTGGAGTCTATTGCATTTATATCTAAGATTGGGACCATAATCTCCCATAATCTCCAAAAAAAACTAGTACAAAAGTATGTTTAAAAATCTTTCAACTTAATTTTTTCTACCTCGGTATGTGGTTGCAAAACCTCGGTCTGGACAGTTATTGATTTGACCGACATTTTGACGAATTTAACTCTTGGCATAAACTACATATTTGTATCGCTTTGAGATACCTTTAGGATGAGTACTTATTGGTCTTCTAAATCACCCCGGGGCCTAATATACCTTTGTTTTACCGAAAGTGTGAAAAAACATCTTCTAGGCCCTTTTTGCCTACAAGTCTTCATTGTTTGTTTCATAACTCTTCTTTAGATCCTTAAAACATCCATATTTGGCCTCTATCAATGTCTCATTAATTGTTAAAGATCCTTACCCTCGTTTTATGCTTTTCAATGCTTCAAAAATACCCGATTTTGACTCGATGACTCTTTTTGGACTCTATCTTTTCTTTTAATTGTTTGAAGCTTCGTAGATGATTCAAAGCACACCAACAAAACAACACAAATAGGTAGATCTTCAATAGACAAATAAGAACAGGGGAACTTAAAGAGAATTTACGCCCCACGGTAAGTATGTGGGTGCAAAACATGTGAATATGCATGCACGAGGCATTATGAAATTGGACTACTGTCCCCTAAATCCGCAACTGATCTTTGGTCATACTCTTCATGAGGTTAATTTGTTTCTTGGTTCAAAGTTATTGAATGTTTGGATTTTGATGGAGTAATTTGAGATTTGAGAGTGTCACTTTTAGACTCAACTCTCCACCACAATTCTTAACCCGTGTACTTGAATTCATATGGTTCAACGTGACGAAAAATCAACCTGTCAAAAATAAAAAAGGAAAATTCTAGATGGTACCCCTGTGATTTGGGGTATTCCGAATTTTGCCCAAGAATTTTTTTTAAGTCCGAACGGTACCCTTCACATTTATTCAACAAGCCAAACACCCCCTTATGTTTCAATTAAAAAAGTTTATAAAAAAAAAAAAGAATAATCAATTTTCAATCAGAATCTCATCTCCTTACTCGACAGTCGACCCTTTTATACCGTTCTGCTCCATCGCTCCTTCACTCCATGGCTGGGGTAGGGCTAGGGCTCTCTCCTCCGTCCACAGCTCAGGGCTAGGGATCTCCTCCGTCTCTTTGTTGCTCCATCGCAGGCTTTATTAACCAATAAATGATTTGCAATGGCTTTATTAGACAACCGAGAACCTAAAATCAAGGATCTCTAAAATGACAGAGGAATACGCATCTGGAATGCAAGCATCCAGCATTGTCAAGCTTCAGATGAATTCGAGATGATAAAATGAGCCATCCTCTACCATGAATGGTCTGAATCCCCCAAATCTTCACTTCTCAATCCTGACATACTGCTTGTTCCCTATCATCTTCATCTTCCTCCAGTGACCATGTTTCTCTTTCTTACTGCTTCAAATTTGTTGAACCTGAGCATCCAAGCAAAGCTATTAAAATCAAAATTTCCAAAGTAACAGCTTTTTCCATATCATCTTCAATGTATACAAGTGACATGAATGAATCAAATTATGGCTGGCAACAAAATTGTGATGCTAAGACAAGAAGTGCAGAATCTGGCCAACAAATGTTACCAGGAGATGAAAATCGAAATCAAAAACAGCATAGCGACATTCGTCAACAATTCAATCTTGTACACTACCTATCCCTGAGCAAGGAGGAGAGACGAGCCCATCCAGGCGATGAAGCTAAGGAGAAGAAATATCTATCCTTGCGATGGAGCGAGGAGTAAAGGAGAAGAAACGACCCCTAGCCTACGATGGAGCAACAACGCGACGGAGAAGAAAGCCTTGCCCTGCCCCTGGAGCGACGGAGGAAAGCCCGAGCGGCGGACGGAGAAGAAAGCCCAACTCAGGCCATGGAGTGAAGGAGCGATGGAGGAAAACAGTAGAATAGGGTCGAGTAAGGAGATTGAGATTTGGTTGAAATTTAATTAGTTATTCTTTATTTTCTTTTTTTTTCCTATAAGCTTTTTTAATTGAAACATAAGGGGGGTGTTTGGCTTGTTGAATAAATTTGGGCAAAATCCGAAAAAGTATAAAATTTAGGGGTACCGTACGGACTCAAAAAAACTCTTAGAAAAATCCGGAATACCCCAACCACAGGATACCATCCGAAATTTCTCAAAAAAATAAATAAATTGTGCTCTAGTGGTTTAGAGACAAAGGACAACAAGCAACACCAAGACTATTCATTTGTTGAACTTTCTCTAGCATCCTAAAGAAAGAATAGGCATCAAAGTCAATCGAATTGTGATAGCTTGGGAGTTATGTGGAAAATTCCGGTCGGCCGAATATTGTTGGATTTTGCATGTATGTATGGACGCATTATGCGTAAGAGACTTACCGCACAAAGCCAATACGATTCTGTACTAAAACAATCCACCGACTCAGGCTTTATATCGCCTTGTAATCGACTTAGGTCCAACACATTGTGAATAGTACGTTAATCCAAAAGAAGATCGGTCGGTAGACATGATAGGAATCAAACTAATTTGATCGATCATCAAATGACAACTAGCTATTTGAATAACGTGGTTATAGACATGAAAGCGTACAAACATGTGTCTTTTTCACCCAACAAATCTTTGCTTGTCGTAAATTAAAGGAATGAATGAAGACATTTCCAGCCTTGCACTGAATTGATCCTCCGATCCTCTCCGTACCCACACCACTCTCCATACCACACCATCAATCAAACACACCATCGCAAATATTGGCCGTCAATTGATCGATCACTAAGTGGGTTCCATCATCTGGGTCCCCACTGATCAAAGACTGCAAATCTTGGCCGTCTATGGTGGGACCCACTTGGGTCCCATTCTTTGTGGGGGGGGTCAGAGTGTCAGACCCATTGCGTTTGCACAGGAAGTCGAGCTTGCAAGCTGTGGCTGAGAGTTTGGTCGCTGCAATTTCAACCGTGAAATCGCAACAGCTTATAGTTTGGTGATGGGCCCATGTCGAATGTTTGATTATGTAACGTTAAAAAGCTAATTAGGGTTTGGCACTCCATCGCTAGTTTTTAGCCGTCAATTAATTACAACATGCATATGCAATGTATTCATCTATATATTGTCCTTTTCCCTAAGATTTTCCATGTGAGTTGCACAAATATCTTACATAAATTGATAGTTAGTGCCTAGAATGAATGGTGTTGCTAGATTCTACTGATTCACGTCTGTATCCGAATCTCTATTATTCTTATAACTATTACCGACTATAAAGTCTCGTTCCTCTTTTATTTATTTATTTTTCTTTTTTTATAAAAAAAAACGATATACAAGACTATATCATCATGTGTTTAGGGTCTAATATTATATATATATATATATATATATAAATATAGAGGCCACAAACCACATTTTCAAAATACTTTTTATTAAAAAAATTATAATTAAAAACACTGAAAATATTAAAAGATATTGTAGATTCAAAATTAACCTAAAATTTACTTATAACATTACTTAATATAATGTATTATATCATACATATTCGAACCTCGTGGAGTTGTATATGTTAGGTTAAGACCATTATAGCATCACACGAATGTGCTATTAAACTTTATGATAGATTTTGGTGATATTAGAACCACGAAATGTATTGATTTATGACGACCTTTTATATAGGAGTTACAGTATATCATACATGGTATAATAAAGATTATAAGATAAAATAATATAAACTAACCTAAAATAAATAAATAATATTCTTATTCTTCTAATCAATAAATGAAATATGATAACCTCCGGTATTTAAACACAAGCATTTACTTAGTAAGTTTTTCGACATTATAACTTGCATACTTAATATTTTACTCGATTAGAATCCTTTTGTGATGTTTTATTTTTAACTTAAAGTATGCTATATGCAGCACAAGTTTTAATTGACATTCTTAATTCATAATTCAATAAATGAGATGTTCAAGTTATAGATGCGCAACCTTAGTATATGTAAGTAACTCGTAGTGATTGAGGCACTTCTTCCTTTGGGAAACAATAAGAAGAATCAAGGTTAAATTAACAAATAGTAAAAAACAACAACATAAAACTCGTGGTTATATTTGGTCTTCACGGTTTGAAAGTGACATCCAAGTATATGTTCCTTAATCAAGCAAATGACATTGAATTGAAGCCGTTCATATCATTCAGAGGTAGGTCCAAGAATTGTGCAATTGTCACCATATATACTACATTAGTACTTTCAATGAAATAAATGTCTCATTAATAAACCATTTTTCCAAATTTTGCTACAACTATTAGGTTGTCCGATTCGGACCGGACCAGTGGACCGAATTTTTTAAAAAAATCGGACTGGAAACGGACCGTTACGGTCCGGTCCGGAACGGAAAAAAATAAATTAAAATAAAATGAATATAACTGTGCAAAAATTTAAAAAATATAATATGTATAAATATGTACACAATATATATAATTTTTAAAATATATATATATATATATATATATATATATATATATATTAAAATTAATAAAATAATAAAAATAAAAAAATTCCGGTCCTGAATTTCCAAAATCCCTGGATCGGACCGGACCGAAAAAACCGGTCCTATCCGATTCGGTTTTCTGATCCAGTTCAGTTTTGCACAGCCCAATTAAGTATATATTACTACAAGCTCAGAATATTTTCATTCCATAATTATAAGAGATTTAATAGTATTTTTTTTACCAAGTAAAAGAATTTATATTTAATTGAAATAAAGAATATAAGCGGAAGAAATATGTTAATAAAAAATGCTTTCTATAAATATCCTCGGGAAAAATAATAAATAAAAAAATTAAGGATGAAGATACTCCAACAAACAGCGGTCAAGATCTTCTATATCCCTTCCCTTATGTATCCTTATATCCCTATCATTATATCACGTGATTGGTTGAATTTATATTGTTTATTATTTATATTGTTTATACATGTATCACTATTACAGAAGGTTACAGGAGATCTCAACCGAACAAACAGACCATTTGATATGCCGACTTCTAACACTAGTTCAAAGCAAAGTAGAACAGAAATTTTACATTACAGTAGCAAACAAGCAACAAATCCAGCTGTACCAATTCAAACACAATTAGCAAAATTATTTTCTTCAATTCTTGGATGCATTCAACCTCTAACCCTTCTTCATTCCTATATAAACAGCCTTCTCTGCAATCCATCTTCTCAAGCACTACCACCTTCTTCTTGTAGGAATCTACAAAATAACTCTTGTTCCATTTTGCTTCGAACCAATTTGTCGACATATCCAAGAATCCTCGAGATCAAATTTAGTTTTTGTTGTAAAATTCTTTCATTTGTTTGAAATATTAGAAGAGTGCACACAAGATGTTCACTGTAATGCGTCAAACAGCAAAAACTAACCCCATGATAACCCTTTCTCTACAAAAGCCATCAATCCCCAAATCACAGCAATATGCACTTTCTTCTTCTTCTTCAGAGGTTCAAAGAACCTCAACACTCTCTATCTCCAAGCCTCTGCATCTTTCTTCAGCCACATCCATCATTGCAACCTCGTCTTCAAATTCTTTGATAAGACAAAGAAAACCCACCATTGAATGCAATGCCTATGAAGCAAATAGATCACAGCCTCTTGACATCAACATTGAGTTACCTTCTGTCCAGTCTGAGACTGCCCAGAAGGTTAAAATTGGTATTTACTTTGCAACATGGTGGGCTTTGAATGTTGTCTTCAATATTTATAACAAAAAAGTCTTGAATGCCTTCCCTTATCCATGGCTTACTTCAACTCTCTCCCTTGCTGCTGGCTCTTTCATGATGCTCATTTCATGGGCCACTAGAATTGCTGATCCTCCCAAGATTGATCTCGATTTCTTGAAGTTGCTTCTGCCTGTAAGTTCCTTGATTTATGATTCATTGTCCAATATGAAATCAGAAACTTCCAAATTCAATAATGGTAATAAAATTGGTTGTTTGGATTTTGCAGGTTGCAGTAGCTCACACAATTGGACATGTAGCGGCAACAGTTAGCATGTCAAAAGTGGCAGTTTCATTTACACACATCATCAAAAGTGGTGAACCAGCTTTCAGTGTATTGGTATCAAGGTTCTTCTTAGGTGAGACCTTTCCCTTGCCAGTTTACCTGTCACTCTTACCAATCATTGGAGGATGCGCGTTATCAGCCGTAACTGAGCTGAACTTCAATATGATCGGTAAGGAAAAAAAATTCCCAACTTTACAAAGATTGTCTTTCAAATATTATGATTTTTTTTGACATATTCTGATTAAAAATCCAACAGGGTTCATGGGTGCTATGATATCAAACGTGGCTTTCGTGTTTCGGAACATATTTTCGAAGAAAGGGATGAATGGCAAGTCTGTTAGTGGAATGAACTACTATGCTTGTCTTTCTATGTTATCTCTTTTGATCCTCACACCCTTCGCCATTGCGGTTGAGGGGCCGCAAGTCTGGGCTGCTGGATGGCAAAAGGCCATCTCTGACATTGGACCACATTTTGTATGGTAAGGCCTTGATTACTTTCATATAAACTTGATTAAGCTTAATTAAATTTGGAGAAATTTGAATTGTAAAATGCACTTGATGTTTTGTGCAGGTGGGTTGCAGCACAGAGTATCTTCTACCACTTATACAACCAAGTATCTTACATGTCCCTTGATCAGATCTCTCCATTGACATTCAGTGTTGGTAATACAATGAAGAGGATATCTGTAATCGTCTCCTCCATCATCATCTTCCACACACCTGTTCAACCTGTGAACGCCCTTGGAGCCGCCATTGCAATTCTCGGAACTTTCCTCTATTCTCAGGCAAAGCTGTGAAAGGATGGAGAGTGTAGCAACGAGCAGCATGCTGATAAAACAAGGATTTCAAGCAAATGGTTTAATCCTGTACAACTTTTGTTGAAGATGAGACGATAATAGCAGTTGATAAAGTTAATTACTTTATTAAGTAGTTTTGTTATCTTCAGATTACTCTCATTCTCTACTACTGTTTTTCTTTTTTGTGGTATGTTGCCATGGATGAAGATATGCTATTGTATAGGTGAATAAGAATGCTGTTTGTAAGAATGGGTTGTCTAAGATCTCGTATTCTCGAAATAGAAAGCATAGTATTGCTGCAATTGCATTGTACAAACTGATGTCAGACCTTAAGTAAGATCATTGTTCGAAAAGTCATATAATTGGATACCAAGGCCCAGAATATTATTTAAAAATGCAAAGCCCGATTCAGGTCCTACGGAGAGGCATATGTTGATATGCATAGCCCAATGAAGAGAAAACATTCCCAAATTCCAAACACCAGCCCTAATTAGGGACGGAACTTTGGGCTTGTTTTGTATCGATATAACTGATATAAGTATGAAATTTGTTGTGATCTTTCATTGAGTTACTTCAGAAATAGAGGGAAGAAGACAAAACGTTTTGTGGTTTTGCTGCACAAACCTTACAGCTAGGGTTTTCAATATACTTTTGGATAATGAATACAACCCTAAACCTATCTATTTATAACCATAAATAGATAAAATCATAGAGTCCTATAAAAAGATAGAATTCTATAAATAGATAAAATTCGTATCACCGGGGGCTCCGCCTGATACCAACCCGCATCCCCTGTCGCTCCGGGCCCATTAATCCATTGACCCAAAATATGTTTCTCCCCTTGGCCCATTGTATCAGTATACCTAGATTTATTGTCTTATTATAACAATCTCCACCTAGACAACATAATCTAATACAAAAATTTAGAAACACATATACAACTCCAGGATCTTGTCGCCAGATCCTCCTTGTTTCTCTTGACATGGGGCTTTCTCACTCATCTAACAACGAGTAACATGAACCAAATCCAAGCAATGCTTGAATTTGTCTGCGGTAACCGGTTTGGTCATCATATCAGCTGCATTCTGAGAAGTGTGTACCTTCTCCAGGATGATCTCACCAGAAGCTACTAGCCGTGCCTTGTACTTTATGCCTTCTTTCTTTGCGATGCCTTGTTTCTTCTTCAACACCCATTTGCATCCTATTGCCCTCTTACCTGTTAGAAGAGGAACCAACTCCCACGTCCTGTTGTTATGGAGAGATTTCATCCTTCTTTCTCCTGACTATGAATAGCCTCTCGAAAGTTGGATGGATCATCTGTGCCAATGACTAGAGCATAATTAACCATCTTCTCAAAACCATATCTTATAGGGGCCCTTGTGATGCGTCTGCTTCTGCCAAAAACAAGACTCTCTACCTGTTGCTGATCTACATCATGCTCCCCACCTGCTGGTGTAGGTGTGCTAGAATCTGAAAGCTCCACCTCCACTGCTGATCTGGATTCAATCTCTATAACTGCAGGTTTCTCAACTTCCTTGGCATGTAGAAGCATTGCCTGCTCATCAAATACAACATCTCGACTGATCATCCGTTTCTTTGCAACAAGATCCCAAAACTTGAAACCCTTCACATCTTCTCATAACCCAGAAAAATGCACTTCTTAGACTTTGCATCAAACTTTGTTCGCTCATCACCTAGAATCAACACATATGCTGGACTGTCAAAAATCTTCAGATTTGATAAGTCTAAATCAGAACCAGTCCATACCTCCTCTGAAACCTTCCCGTCAAGAGAAGTCCAGGGTGATCTATTTATCAAATAGACCGCCATGCTCACTGCCTCTGCCCAGAATTGCTTTGGAAGCCCTACATTCAATCTAAGACATCGCGCTTTTTCTACAATGGACCGATTCATCCTCTCAGAAACACCATTCTGCTGTGGTGTCTTCCGCACTGTATAATGTCTTTGAATGCCATGCTCACGACAAAACTCTGAAATTGAGAATCCGTGTACTCTGTCCCATTATCCGATCTCAAATACTTCACTTTCCTCCCTGTCTGATTTTCCACTTCCGCCTTCCATAGCTTGAACTTGCTGAAGACTTCAGATTTATACTTTAGAAAATACACCCAAACCTTCCTTGAATAATCATCAATGAAAGTGACGTAATACCTAGATCCTCCTAGTGACGACGAGTTGGTCCCCATACATCAGAATGCACATAATTAAGAATTCCACCTGTGTTGTTCTGACATGTCTTAAAAGACACCTTGGATTGTTTTCCAATTACGCAAAACTTGCAGAAGTCGATCTTACAACTCTTCACACCATCCAGGAGACCTCGCTTGTGAAGCTCAATCATCCCCCTTTCGCCAATGTGACCCAGGCGCATATGCCACAGAGTTGTGTAATCTGTCTCAGAAGCCACGGCTGCAACTCCACCTGCAACGGTACTCCCTACTAACCGGTAGATATTACCCGATGTAATCTGCCCCTTCATAACTGTCATTGCCCCCTTGCTCACCTTTACACATTCCTTTTATGTTTTGAAACAGAATCCTTTCACATGCAAAGTCCCCAAGGAAATCAGATTTTTCTTTAGAGCTGGAATGTGACGCACGTCAGTCAATGTTCGAATCACACAATCGTGCATCATCACCTTTATCTGCCCAATGCAAACAACATCACAAGCCTTATTGTCTCCTAATCGGACGGAGCCAAAAGTTCCAGACTTGTACGTCTCAAACCAATCTCTATTCGGAGTCATGTGAAACGAACATCCCGTATCCATAATCCATACATCTGAGTAGTTGCCTGACGTCACAAAGAGCATATCAGAATCTACACCATCTGAGTCATCTTTCTGCACCACGTTTGCTAATCTTGAAGATTCCTCTGACTTCTTATCTTCGTACTTCTTCTTCCTGGCAGGACAATCACGTTTGAAATGACCCTCCTCCTTGCAGAAGTAACAAATTACTGGCTTTTTACCCTCGGACTTAGACCTGGATTGCTTGTTGCTTCCTTCTTGCTTCTCTTTCGTCCTCCCTCTATCCTGGTTGCCTATAACATACAACCCTTTGCTTTGAGAACTCTCACTAGTATGTTGTCGTCGTTCGGCTTGTGAAAGCAACGTTGTTGACACCGTATCAAGACTTATCTCGTCTTTCCCACATGTCAACGTCATCACCAAATTCCCATATGAAGAGGGTAAAGAACATAGCAAGATCATAACTTTATCTTCACCTCCAAGTTTTACATCCACCCGAGCCAAATCCCCAATAATTTGATTGAAAATATTCACGTGTTTCACCAAGTCAGAATCTTCCACCATTTTTAACCCATACAATCTCTGTTTGAGATACAATTTGCTAGACAAAGATTTTGACATATACCGTTTCTCCAATTGAGTCCAAATCTCTTGACAAGATTTGAGATCAATAACGTGGTATATTACCTCGTCTGCCAAACAGAGCCGAATAACCGACGTTGCCTTCTTCTACATCTCCTCCCATTCGTCATCTTTCAACGACTCCGGTTTTGTCTCCTTCAACGCCTTCAACATCCCCTGCTGCGTTAGCAAATCCTTAACTCGTCGCTGCCAAAGACCGAAGTTGCCAGTTCCGTTGAATTGCGGAACCTCAAATTTTGCAATGGAATTCATCGACAACCTTCCTCTGATACCAATTGTTGTGATCTTTCAACGAGTTACTTCATAAATAGAGAGAAGAAGACAACATGTTTTGTGGTTCTGCTTCACAAACCTTGTAGCTAGGGTTTTCAATATACTTTGGTGGATAATGAATACAACCCTAAACCTATCTATTTATAACCATAAATAGATAGAATCCTCTATAATTAGATAGAGTCCTATGAAAAGATAGAATTCTATAAATAGATAGAATTCGTACCACGGGGGGCTGCGCCTGATACCAATTTGCACCCCCCTGTCGCTCCGGGCCCATTAATCCATGAGCCCAAAATATGTTTCTCTCCTTGGCGCATTGTATTAGTATACCTAGATTTATTGTCTTATTATAACAAAATTGATATTTGATACCTATGTTTGGCAAGATGATGATCAGATATCAAAATTGATAATTTATAATAACTTGTTTGTAAGATAAAATAATATTGCTCAATTGAGCTAAAATTACAAAATTAATCAAAAGATATTATAATAACTAATCAAACCAGTTCAATAAACATGTAAAACAAAAATCAATGTTTCGTAAGTACATAATGTTTGAATTGTAACTCTTAAAAATAAAACCATCTAAAAAAGTCTTGTAGTCACTTTTCTAAACCATTAAAAAACAACACAAACAAAGAACATCTTAGTCTTGACTTGCACCCGAACAACCTTAAAGTTGTTCTATAATATTCTCCACATACAACTTCTTCTACCCATCATTGGGATAGCTATAGAAAGCATCGAGTTTATTTATGAACTTTGAAAGGATTTGGATAACAACAACAACATCTCTATTAAAAAAAATCCTAACATATATATATTTTTGAAAGAAACAATTTCTTTTGTTGCACGACTTTCATCGAGTTTTTGAGACTTCAATATGCTACTTTTCTATGCTTCCCAACTGAACTTTGATGGTTAAAAGTCATTTTATTACAACATAATTAAAATATAATTCAACTTAATTGATGCTTAACATTTGTTTACAAAAATTATTAATTTTCTTTTATAAAATTTAATAAGTGGGTATAATATATGTAATAAAAATATATAAATGTTGTTTTAAATTTGAAATGAGTAATATCTTGGATGGATAATATAACTACCTATAATATATATATATGGAATCAAATTCTTCTTTGGAGTTGGAATGAGTCATTCCATAAATTATTTTCATTCCGAAGTCTTACAAAACACATGGTATGGGTATGACCCATTTTGATTTATGATTCCATGAGAATCGTACCAAACGAGCCTAAAAAATGTGATGTATGATTATTGACGTATGCATACGAGACTATGAGTGTTTATGCGTGTTAGCCTCAACCCCGGTGCATAAATCTAGTAAAAACTCATTATAAAAAACAAATCTACGTCCGGACCGGATACCGTTGTGCACGACCCATTTAGAAAGACCCTCTCAATATCATTTCTTCCATACATGATGTCAGGAAGATTGAGACTTGAATCTTAAATCCAACACTTAAGGAGTCTATTATGACTTTACCAAAACCAACTAAGTATTTGTGTTTCAATACCAATGACCTTAATTTGATACCATGTTAAGGTTTTGCTATTTGTCTAAGACAATATTGATACCATGAATTACGTATTGAGATTCACCGACATTGATTTTTCAAGTCACCATCCGTCGGATAACTTAAGAATCCCCCGAAATGATTCAATTCGATAAATATAACGAAAAGTCGTAGTACGTTGAAAACGAAAGTCACAACACAAATTTACATTAATTTACAAATATTGATCCACAATGACGTACATTTGGCGTAAACTAATGCTAACCAAATTAAGCACTAACTTGGAAAAATAAATAAGATATTTACGATCGACAGAATTAACATCTAAAGTACAACCCTATAATTATATCACATTAATCACGTCCACGTTAATATATATGTATTTTCTTTTTAATTTATACTTAAAAGACGCAAATGGTACGGTGTACAGTGAAACATCAAATATAAGTTAAAGCATAACAAAATCAAGGTCTTGAAAGGCACTCATGTCCTCTATTTCATAGCATAGTTCAAACTGGTAGAACGAGGAAGTGTGTCCAACCCAAATAAAAGAAAACTCGAGGTCTTTGAATGTTCCATATCCTTTGTTTCATAGCATATTTCGATATCGTCAGCACGACGAGGTGTAACATTGACATATTTCTTCACCACACTAGGTGGCCGCATCCATAGAAATTGCTCTGAAGTAAGTGAATCCCAATTCCAAGTGTAAATGTATCACTTAGGGACGAAACACTCTTTAAAATGAAATTGCTTCCAATGTCGAAGTAGGCTAGCATATTTTCTACAGGTGTACCCTCATCATTCTCCATTCTCCAATTAATAGACTGAAAGGGTCCTAGATGGTTGAGTATGAATTTGGTTCGAGAGTCTCAAAACCGAGGCTCTATAAGCGGCTTTGTATGATTGGATGATCTCTACGGAGGAGGGTTAAAGTGAGACCATTAGACTCATTGAAGGTACAAGGACCGGATGTGTTTAGGTGGAATGAAAACGGAAAGTGGTCGGAGATTGGGATAAGGTGACTTGTTGTTAGATGGGTTGAAAAAGAGTAAAACTACGGCCAAGTACACCAAGATCATTGCCACGCATTTCATGGTTAACTTCAATTGGTTTTAAGAGAGGGCTAAAAGACTTGGGTTTTGTATGGGTAAGGAGATGAATGTTATTAGTGTTGATATTTGTAGTAGTTATGTTTGTGACTTGTTTCTTCATAATTGCACGACAACTGAAGGTACGAGGACCGGATGTGTGTTTAGGTGAAATGGCCACGGAAAGTGGCCGCAGATTGGGATAAGGTAACTTGCTATTAGATGGGTCGAAAAAGAGTGAAACTCCGGCAAGTACACCAAGATCATTGCTACGTTTCATGGTTAACTTCAATTTATTTTCAGAGAGGCTAAATGACTTGGGTTTTTTTTTTATAGAATGTTATTAGTGTTGATATTTATAGTAGTTAGAAACTAGTCAAAAGATACGATCTCATTGTATTGAAATGTACGTATTTGCGTTAACCATGTTATTTTTGCCTTGCCATGATGTGTTGGTAACTTGTTGGTGTAGATGATTCTTAATAATTGCATGACTATGATATTTATGAATTGTGGCATGTTAGATGAATCATGATTATCACACTTCTTTGGACAAAAACTAAAAATCATAAAACTTCAATATAATGTACTAAAAATTGATGATAGTTCATAAATTTTCTGTTGTATCCCTTCGACCGTTCAATTTTTTTCTTAAAGTTGATTATTTAGAGGGTGTTATTTACATGACATTGAAATTATCGGATACTGCAGATCGTCGCAGTTTGATGGTGTAAAAACATCGTGCAATCATAGGTCGCAAGTACAGCAAAATTATTCTCAAACTGAACAAAATGAACGTATATTCAAGGTAAAATTTTGCGCTAACACATGCCATGACGCATAATTTTACCTTGATAGTTTTATGGAATTCATAGAAGGAGTTTTATCGGTAGTCAATAGATCAAGCATCGAGTAAAAACCATATCCCCATCTGATAAGGAAAGATCAAATCAATTACAATGGGGCGAAGGTTTATCGAAGAGGTAAACCAAGTATATGTGGACCGAAGAGTAGGGTTGGGTATGTAGGACCTCAGTAATAGAGAAAACAGGCGAAGTTTAGAACTAACCTAATCGTACGAATCAAACGTTGAAATCAGTGGCAGAGGAGAGACGCTATTTCCTTAATTCTAAAATCGCCCCTATTACGAAGGGTTTTGATCGATCAAGAATCCCAGGATACAACTGCCCTTTGCTTCAGACTGCGTAACCAGATCTTGAAGCCTACGAGAACCTTCGGTGGAGTACTCTCAGACTCAGAACTTCGGAACTTTGGGGAGGAGGAGAGAAGAGAGCAGTAGAGGATTCTACTTTGTATTGGTGTGTTGAATGAGCTCCCTAGACTCTCCTTTTATAGGAGTCTTGGAGGAGTTGTGGATTGAGAGATTCACTCTCATCCATCTTTTTTGGATTGAGAGATTCACTCTCATCCACTCATTCCAAAAGGAATAAAAATTAAAATAAAAATAAATGGACATTATAGCCAACTAATTTTGACTCATTCTTGGATTGGATCAGCCACCGGATTGGGCCGGTTTCCAATGGGCCTGCATTTGACTTTCAGTCAAACCAGATTAGGGAAAGTCTTTGGGCCAGCCCAAAAAACCGAATGATAGGTGGCCAACCCAAGTATATGTGGACCGAAGAGTAGGGTTGGGTATGTAGGACCTCAGTAATTGAGAAAACAGGCGAAGTTTAGAACTAACCTAATCGTACGAATCAAACGTTGAAATCAGTGGCAGAGGCGAGACGCTATTTCCTTAATTCTAAAATCGCCCCTATTACGAAGGGTTTTGATCGATCAAGAATCCCAGGATACAACTGCCCTTTGCTTCAGACTGCGTAACCAGATCTTGAAGCCTACGAGAACCTTCGGTGGAGTACTCTCAGACTCAGAACTTCGGAACTTTGGGGAGGAGGAGAGAAGAGAGCAGTAGAGGATTCTACTTTGTATTGGTGTGTTGAATGAGCTCCCTAGACTCTCCTTTTATAGGAGTCTTGGAGGAGTTGTGGATTGAGAGATTTACTCTCATCCATCTTTTTTGGATTGAGAGATTCACTCTCATCCACTCATTCCAAAAGGAATAAAAATAAAAATAAAAATAAATGGACATTATAGCCAACTAATTTTGACTCATTCTTGGATTGGATCAGCCACCGGATTGGGCCGGTTTCCAATGGCCCTGCATTTGACTTTCAGTCAAACCAGATTAGGGAAAGTCTTTGGGCCAGCCCAAAAAACCGAATGATAGGTGGCCAACCCAAGTATATGTGGACCGATGAGTAGGGTTGGGTATGTAGGACCTCAGTAATTGAGAAAACAGGCGAAGTTTAGAACTAACCTAATCGTACGAATCAAACGTTGAAATCAGTGGCAGAGGCGAGACGCTATTTCCTTAATTCTAAAATCGCCCCTATTACGAAGGGTTTTGATCGATCAAGAATCCCAGGATACAACTGCCCTTTGCTTCAGACTGCGTAACCAGATCTTGAGGCCTACGAGAACCTTCGGTGGAGTACTCTCAGACTCAGAACTTCGGAACTTTGGGGAGGAGGAGAGAAGAGAGCAGTAGAGGATTCTACTTTGTATTGGTGTGTTGAATGAGCTCCCTAGACTCTCCTTTTATAGGAGTCTTGGAGGAGTTGTGGATTGAGAGATTCACTCTCATCCATCTTTTTTGGATTGAGAGATTCACTCTCATCCACTCATTCCAAAAGGAATAAAAATTAAAATAAAAATAAATGGACATTATAGCCAACTAATTTTGACTCATTCTTGGATTGGATCAGCCACCGGATTGGGCCGGTTTCCAATGGGCCTGCGTTTGACTTTCAGTCAAACCAGATTAGGGAAAGTCTTTGGGCCAGCCCAAAAAACCGAATGATAGGTGGCCAACCCAAGTATATGTGGACCGAAGAGTAGGGTTGGGTATGTAGGACCTCAGTAATTGAGAAAACAGGCGAAGTTTAGAACTAACCTAATCGTACGAATCAAACGTTGAAATTAGTGGCAGAGGCGAGACGCTATTTCCTTAATTCTAAAATCGCCCCTATTACGAAGGGTTTTGATCGATCAAGAATCCCAGGATACAACTGCCCTTTGCTTCAGACTGCGTAACCAGATCTTGAAGCCTACGAGAACCTTCGGTGGAGTACTCTCAGACTCAGAACTTCGGAACTTTGGGGAGGAGGAGAGAAGAGAGCAGTAGAGGATTCTACTTTGTATTGGTGTGTTGAATGAGCTCCCTAGACTCTCCTTTTATAGGAGTCTTGGAGGAGTTGTGGATTGAGAGATTTACTCTCATCCATCTTTTTTGGATTGAGAGATTCACTCTCATCCACTCATTCCAAAAGGAATAAAAATAAAAATAAAAATAAATGGACATTATAGCCAACTAATTTTGACTCATTCTTGGATTGGATCAGCCACCGGATTGGGCCGGTTTCCAATGGCCCTGCGTTTGACTTTCAGTCAAACCAGATTAGGGAAAGTCTTTGGGCCAGCCCAAAAAACCGAATGATAGGTGGCCAACCCAAGTATATGTGGACCGAAGAGTAGGGTTGGGTATGTAGGACCTCAGTAATTGAGAAAACAGGCGAAGTTTAGAACTAACCTAATCGTACGAATCAAACGTTGAAATCAGTGGCAGAGGCGAGACGCTATTTCCTTAATTTTAAAATCGCCCCTATTACGAAGGGTTTTGATCGATCAAGAATCCCAGGATACAACTGCCCTTTGCTTCAGACTGCGTAACCAGATCTTGAAGCCTACGAGAACCTTCGGTGGAGTACTCTCAGACTCAGAACTTCGGAACTTTGGGGAGGAGGAGAGAAGAGAGCAGTAGAGGATTCTACTTTGTATTGGTGTGTTGAATGAGCTCCCTAGACTCTCCTTTTATAGGAGTCTTGGAGGAGTTGTGGATTGAGAGATTCACTCTCATCCATCTTTTTTTGGATTGAGAGATTCACTCTCATCCACTCATTCCAAAAGGAATAAAAATTAAAATAAAAATAAATGGACATTATAGCCAACTAATTTTGACTCATTCTTGGATTGGATCAGCCTCCGGATTGGGCCGGTTTCCAATGGGCCTGCGTTTGACTTTCAGTCAAATCAGATTAGGGAAAGTCTTTGGGCCAGCCCAAAAAACCGAATGATAGGTGGCCAACCCAACATCAGGTCCATAAGGCCCTTAGCTCGACGCCACTCCCACGAACCCACGAGCCACGAGCCACGGCTCAGCTCGGCATGCGCGCGCATGTGTTCTAGGCACTGCTAGATCACCTCTCCATCAACTTATTTAACCATATTAGGATTGTTCCCATATATATGGTGTCTCACTAGTCTCCACATTGTCGATGTGGGACAAGTTCCTCCACAATTAATTATCCCTAGATGCATTTCAAGCACTCATCTTTGGGCATTAATTTCTCATTCATTTGGACATCAATTTGTACGTATGAGTATACCAAATTGTAGTACTCAGAACCGCGAAGCTAATGCTCCCGTCTTCCGGTGTTGATATTGGCCGGAGCCCACTGGAAAATTGCCCGGAAAATCTTCCGGCGCAAGTTCTTTAAAATTGATTCCAACAATCCCCCACATGAATAGAAATAAATCTCTGACATGTTTTGTTTTGATTAAAACGGAATAGGCTTTTGAGAGTACAATCGAAGAATCACTGTATCTGGGTCGGAAGCATGTTTCAGCCTTGAACCTCCCATAGTGAGTAACTATCGGATTTACTCGACCAGATGGTGAACATGATGTCTTGAACCATCCGGACTTTGATGTAAACCAAGACAATAACTATCACACAATTTCATCTTCTCCACAGAACGATGTTCTCTTTGCTGTGTTCATTTTGGCCCTGAACAACCCTGGTTTTTCATGAGTGAACTTAGAGAAAGTCAGCCTTCCAAAATTCTCCTAGACACGGCCTCATGTCACACTCATAAGGTGATATACCATAAAGAGTATATTTCATACCCTACCTCTATTTCAAGGATTTGGAATCATTAAAAGCTGAAAGCTTAACCTCAATGCCTTATCAGGCAGCACTGGCATCATCGAGGAACTGGGTAAAGACATATGTCTCCCAGTGCACTCCTAGATTCTGCTCGAGTTGGTTTTCCCTTTGAACCTATATCGTGGGATCTCCAGTCATGTAGGTGGGGTTGGCCATCAAGCATCATCTTTTGTAATAGGCTGTAATCCATTCCTTTTGATGATTTTACAACTTGATCTCGTGACAAACCCTTAGTAAATGGATCCGCAAGGTTGTCAGCTGATTTGATATACTCTATCATAATCACGCCAGTCGAGAGCAGTTGTCTAATGGTCTTATGTCTCCGTCTAATGTGACGAGATTTGCCATTATACATACAATTTTGTGCCCGAGCTATAGCCGATTGACTATCACAGTGTACACATACTGCTGACATGGGTTTGTTCCATAGAGGAATGTCTTCCAAGAAATACCGAAGCCACTCTGCTTCTTCAACTGATTTATCTAAAGCAGTGAACTCAGATTCCATCTTGGATCTAGCCAAGAGCGTTTGTTTGGAAGATTTCCAAGATATTGCTGCTCCACCTAGGGTGAATACATATCCACTAGTGGATTTGGAGTTTCTTGAGTCAGAAATCCAATTGGCATCACTATATCCTTTTAATACAGCTGGATATGTGCCATAATGCAGCCCAAACTCTTTAGTATAACGTAAGTAGTTCAATACTCGAGTTATGCCTTTCTAGTGTTTATGTCCTAGATTTCTCGTGTAGCGGCTAAGTACGTTGACCGCGTGTGCTAGATCAGGTCTGGTATAGCTGGTCAAGTACATAAGACTACCAATCACCCTTGCGTACTCCAATTGAGATACTGCATCTCCTGAATTCTTAGTCCAGTGAATATTAGGGTCTATGAGACTCTTTGCAATTCCACTAGAATAGTTCTTGAATCTTGCAAGAACTGTCTCAGCATAATGTGATTGAGATAGGATAAGTCCTGCAGCATGTCTAGTGATTTTCATCCCTAGTATGACATCTGCCAGTCCTAAGTCCTTCATGTCAAACTTCCCACTAAGCATATTCTTAGTTTTGTTGATCATGTCTTTGTTGCTGCCCATTATCAACATGTCATCTACATATAGACACAGTATGATGTAACCATTGGATGTGTCTTTGTAGTAGATACATTTATCACATTCATTTATGCTGAATCCATTTGACATCATTACACTATCAAATTTCTCATGCCATTGTTTTTGTGCTTGTTTAAGTCCGTATAAGGATTTGACAAGTTTACACACCTTATGTTCCTGTCCAGGAACAACATACCCCTCGGGTTGTTTCATGTAAATTTCCTCTTCCAAATCTCCGTTTAGAAAGGCAGTTTTTACATCCATTTGGTGTATCTCTAGGTTTCTCAATGCTGCTATGGCAATCAACATTCTTATTGACGTTATTCTCGTTACCGGAGAATATGTGTCAAAGAAATCCAGGCCTTCTTTCTGCCGGAATCCTTGTACTATAAGCCTAGCCTTGTGTTTGTCAATGGAGCCATCGGTTTTCAACTTAGTTTTGAAAATCCATTTGCTTCCAAGTGCTTTACACCCTTGCGGTAAGTCGGCTAACTCCCATGTATGATTTTGCATAATGGAGTCGATCTCACTTTTAGCTGCTTCATTCCAAGCAGGTGCATCTGGTGTGGACATAGCTTCTATATAAGTTCTTGGTTCTTTCTCTAAAACAACAGCCGTTATGAACTCATCACCAAAAGTTGTCTCTTTTCGAGCTTTTTTGCTCCTTCGAGGTTCAACCTCATGTCGAGTTCTTTTGCTCTGTCGAGGTTCATCCTCTATGTCCGCATCGGGTGTAGACGTTCCGTCATCTCGTTCTTCACGAGTACGTTTAGGATAATTTTTATCCTTACATGGAAAGATGTCTTCAGAGAAAGACGCATTCCGTGATTCCATGATTGTATTAGCATGGATATCCGCTATTTCTGATTTGTGTACCAGAAATCGATAAGCGCCACTGTTTTGTGCATATCCGATAAATATACAATCAACAGTTTTAGGTCCAATAGTGACCCTTTTTGGAGGTGGTACTGCCACTTTTGCCAAACACCCCCACACTTTGAGGTATTTGTACGTTGGTACTCTACCATGTCAAAGTTCATAAGGCGTTTTGCTTGTAACCTTGTGAGGTATTTTGTTCAGGATGTAGTTGGTGGTAAGCAGAGCTTCCCCCCACATAAAACTGGCCTAACCCAGATTCCTGCAACATTGCGTTTAGCATTTCCTTTAAAGTTCGGTTCTTTCGTTCCACAACTCCATTGGATTCTGGCGAGTAAGGAGCAGTTGTTTGATGTATTATCCCATGTTCTCTACAGAACGCATTAAAGGGTTCATCATACTCTCCTCCTCTATCACTTCGGATAATTTTTATCCTTTTTCCAAGTTGATTTTCTACTTCCAACTTGTACTCTCTGAACTTATCCAAAGTTTCATCCTTGCTTCGTAGCAATTATACATGACAATATTTCGTACAATCATCTATAAACGTTACGAAGTACTTTTTACCACCTCTTGTTTGTACAAACTTCAAGTCACATAAGTCTGTGTGAATTAAACCAAGAGGTTCGGTTGTACGCTCCACCTGTGGTGAAGGCGCTTTTGTGAGTTTTGCCTGTACGCAGTTTCACATTTGTTCTTATTTAGTTTGCATTTAGGTATTTGGTTCAAATTCATCAATCGTTGAATTGACTTGTAATTTACATGCCCTAACCTTTCATGCCAAACATTAAAAGACACAACAGTATAAACTGAAGGAACATTCTTATTCAGTTCAACATTATTTGACTGACCTTTCGGAGAGACAATCATTACACACATTTTGAAAATACCATTTTTCAGGTAGCCCTTGCCTACATAAGTCCCATCTTTGGACACTACAAGTGTATCAGAAACTCGTTTCACCATGAAACCTTTCTTACAAAGTATGGAACCAAAAATGAGGTTCTTTCTTATGTCGGGTACATGAAGAACATCTGTTAGAGTAAGAGTCTTCTCCGATGTCATCTTTAGACAAACCCGTCCATAACCTTCAACCTTGGAGGTTGCAACGTTACCCATGAACACCAGTTCTTCCTGCGTGTTCTTCTGGTAATGGTAGAACAATCCTCTGTCAGCGCAAATATGTTTGGTAGCACCTATGTCGTACCACCATTCCATCGGATTGTCTCCTGCCATGTTCACTTCTGTCACCAAAGCGCATAAGTCGTTTTGTGCGGGGTCACTCTCATGCACATTGACTTGATTCTTCATCTTACGAAGTTCAGTCTTGCTACGACACGCGTCAGCTTTGTGCCCCACTTTGCCACATTTGTGACAATTCTCGCTGAACTTTGTAGCAGGTTGCTTCTTTGAGCCTTGAGGTTGAAACTTGCGCTTCTTCTCTTTACCATGCTCAGCCATGTTAGCCTTTTCAGCTCCTTGACTGTTGTGCCCCACTTTGCCACATTTGTGACACTTCCCGCTGAACTTTGTAGCAGGTTGCTTCTTTGAGCCTTGAGGTTGAAACTTGCGCTTCTTCCCTTTACCATGCTCAGCCATGTTAGCCTTTTCAGCTCCTTGACTGTTCCTAGTCATTGGCTTCCGGTTGGTAGATTCCACCCTTAGCCTTGCCATTAAGTCCTCGACTTTCATAGCCTTCCTCTTATGTTTCAGATAGCTCTTAAAATCGTTCCATGATGGTGGAAGTTTTTCGATAATAGACGCTACCTGAAACGTCTCACATATTTTCATCCCCTCAACTAGGATCTCATGCATCAGTAACTGACACGCCTCAGCTTGTTCCATTATAGCGCCACGACAAACTTCTTTGTACCCTCATCATCTGTCTTGTATTTGTGTTCCAGAGCAGACCAGAGTCTCTTGGAAGTTGTGATCTCGCAGTATATTATATACAACGGATTACTCAGACAGTTCAGGATCCATCCCTTATACATAAAGTCCGCATGGACCTACGCATCATATGTGGCCTGCTTACGTGGACAAGTGTTGTCGGGTGGGAGATGTGGTGGATCTTCCTTTAAATACTTGGCAACTCTTGATGTCGTCAAGAAGAACAACATTTTATGCTGCCAGATTTTGA
Organism: Fagopyrum tataricum; assembly: GCA_002319775.1. NCBI lineage: Eukaryota > Viridiplantae > Streptophyta > Magnoliopsida > Caryophyllales > Polygonaceae > Fagopyrum > Fagopyrum tataricum. The sequence goes on from CM008286.1 coordinate 34,566,360, forward strand.
AGTCCGCACCCTCAAACTTGTTTGGCAAGAACGCAGCATGCAGGGATCCAGGAATGAGCGGCCTGTTAGGTGAGGGGACGGTAGTAGTACCGGGCCCGCTCCCTATTTCCATATGAGGAGGCGGAGGAGTATCCTCACGGCTTTTCCCCATATCTCCTGAACCGGTTCCACACGTGGCCCCGACAGGCAGATGTGCAACTGGCAGACCAGTCCCGAAAACAATTCCGGGTGTCGGCGCAGCAGGGTCGACAACATTGTCGGAGACATCAGGGTGATCATTTTCGCCCATAGTCGAGAATCCAATCCAAAAACCAAAGCAACCCTTGATCAGTAGGGATTTATACAAAATTTAATTCATTGGGAAAAACTTTGTAAAAAGACCCAGTATGATATTTCTTATAATATCAGGGTTCCGAAAAACCCTAAATCTCGAAAGTAGCCCTTTCGAAAAGGTTGTCGGAAAACTTTTGAATTTTCCGGAAAAAAAATCAATTTTCTTTTTATATAAAATAAAACCTTTGGAAATTTTGTAATGAAATTAAATTTCCGATATAAAATTTCAAATTAAAAAAATTCGAATTTAATCCGAATTATTTTTTTTTTCAAAAAAAATAAAATAAAACAGAATTAAAAAAATCGGATTTTGTCCGAAGTTCGTCCCTGCAAAAACACGTTAGAAAAATACTAAACACGTCCCGGCATAGATATTATAACGATAACCTGCACGTTCAATAATATGATTAGTACGATTCGGTTCCTAAACCGAATTTTTGAATTAAGACTGTAGGACCTCAGTAATTGAGAAAACAAGGGAACTTTAGAACTAACCCAATCGTACGAATCAAACGTTGAAATCAGTGGCAGAGGCGAGACGCTCTTTCCTTAATTCTAAAATCGCCCCTATTACGAAGGGTTTAGATCGATCAAGAATCCCAGGATACAACTGCCCTTTGCTTCAGACTGCGTAACCAGATCTTGAAGCCTACGAGAACCTTCGGTGGAGTACTCTCAGACTCAGAACTTCGGAAATTTGGGGAGGAGGAGAGAAGAGAGCAACAGAGGATTCCACTTTGTATTGGTGTGTTGAATGAGCTCCCTAGGCTCTACTTTTATAGGAGTCTTGGTGGAGTTGTGGATTGAGAGATTCACTCTCTTCCATCCATTTTGGATTGAGAGATTCATTCTCATCCACTCATTTCAAAAGGAATAAAAAAAATAAAAAAATAAATGGACATTATAGCCAACTAATTTTGACTCATTCTTGGATTGGATCAGTCACCGGATTGGACCGGTTTCCAATGGGCCTGCGTTTGACTTTCAGTCAAACCAGATTAGGGAAAGTCTTTGTTTGGGCCAGCCCAAAAAACCGAATGATAGGTGGCCAGCCCAGCATCAGGTCCCTAAGGCCCTTAGCCCGACGCCACTCCCATGAACCCACGAGCCACTAATTTTGACTCATTCTTGGATTGGATCAGCCACCGGATTGGGCCGATTTCCAATGGGTCTGCGTTTGACTTTCAGTCAAACCAGATTAGGGAAAGTCTTTGTTTGGGCCAGCTCAAAAAACCGAATGATAGGGAAAGTCTTTGTTTGGTCCAGACCAAAAAACTGAATGATAGGTGGCCAGCCCAACATCAGGTCCACAAGGCCCAATCTCGAAAGTAGCCCTTTCGAAAAGGTTGTAGGAAAACTTTTGAATTTTCCGGAAAAAAAATCAATTTTTTTTTTTTATAAAATAAAACCTTTGAAATTTTGTAATGAAATTAAATTTCCGATATAAAATTTCAAATTAAAAAAATTCGAATTATTTTTTTTTCAAAAAATAAAAAATAAAACAGAATTAAAAAAAATCGGATTTTGTCCGACGTTCTTCCTTGCAAAAACACGTTAGAAAAATACTAAACACGTCCCGGCATAGATATTATAACGATAACCTGCACGTTCAATAATATGATTAGTACGATTCGGTTCCTAAACCGAATTTTAGAATTAAGACTGTAGGATCTAAGTAATTGAGAAAACAGGGGAACTTTAGAACTAACCCAATCGTACGAATCAAACGTTGAAATCAGTGGCAGAGGCGAGACGCTCTTTCCTTAATTCTAAAATCGCCCCTATTACGAAGGGTTTTGATCGATCAAGAATCCCAGGATACAACTGCCCTTTGCTTCAGACTACGTAACCAGATCTTGAAGCCTACGAGAACCTTCGGTGGAGTACTCTCAGACTCAGAACTTCGGAAATTTGGGGAGGAGGAGAGAAGAGAGCAACAGAGGATTCCACTTTGTATTGGTGTGTTGAATGAGCTCCCTAGGCTCTCCTTTTATAGGAGTCTTGGTGGAGTTGTGGATTGAGAGATTCACTCTCTTCCATCCATTTTGGATTGAGAGATTCATTCTCATCCACTCATTCCAAAAGGAATAAAAAAAATAAAAAAATAAAAGGACATTATAGCCAACTAATTTTGACTCATTCTTGGATTGGATCAGCCACCGGATTGGACCGGTTTCCAATGGGCCTGCGTTTGACTTTCAGTCAAACCAGATTAGGGAAAGTCTTTGTTTGGACCAGCCCAAAAAACCGAATGATAGGTGGCCAGCCCAGCATCAGGTCCATAAGGCCCTTAGCCCGACGCCACTCCCATGAACCCACGAGCCACGAGCCAAGGCTCAGCTCGGCATGCGCACGCATGTGTTCTAGCCACTGCTAGATCACCTCTCCATCAACTTATTTAACCATATTAGGATTGTTCCCATATATATGGTGTCTCACTAGTCTTCACATTGTCGATGTGGGACAAGTTCCTCCACAATTAATTATTCCTAGATGTATTTCAAGCAGTCATCTTTGGGCATTAATTTTCTCATTCATTTGAACATCAATTTGTACGTATGAGTATACCAAATTGTAGTACTCGGAACCGCGAAGCTAATGCTCCCGTTTTCCGGTGTTGATATTGGCCGGAGCCCCCCGGAAAATCTTCCGGCGCAAGTTCTTTAAAATTGATTCCAACAGGGTATTCATTGTATTCATTTTACAGAGATCGATAAATTACCAATAAAAACTTTTAAATTCTTGTTCATCTTCAATAATCTTATTCTTTAATTCAGGCTGAACTTCCAAACGCGACGTCAATTAAACGATACACAACCCATTGAAATCCAAACAAAAATGTTTTTTAACGGCCTTTACACCTCTATAGAGAATTAAACCTTTTTTTTTAATGCAAAATACAAATTTTAAATTGTTTATTTTACGGTCTATGATGCATTTTATCATACGTGCTATGCAATGCACTCTTGGTATCACATGGTGGCTAAGCTAAGGAAAGCTGTGAAGATGTTCGATTTCCTTCTCAATCGTTGTACTATGACTTACTTTGTGCTGGAAAAGGCCTCTTTATAAATTAGAATGGTAAATAACTAATTAAATGAAATAGTATGCATGTCAGCGGTTCATATATACTTGTTTAACTACAACCGGATCTACTGTATCACTGTACATTATCACTATTACGTGATTGATTGAGTCAGAATAAATAATGATTAAATTTTAGTGCTTTACAAAAAAAATAATAAACAATAAAAATTTTACCAAACACGTAATAGAGATACAAAAGATACATAAAATAGTAATACAGGAGATCCTAACCGGTTTACTAAAGTTCTTAATTAAGCTTTTGTGCTGAAAAATGCCAATTTATAATTAAACTTTCTTTGTTATACCATTTCTACTCCACTATTGTCTTATAATTACCAAAGATATCGCGTTTTATAGTTTTAGTTTGTCTTTTTCTAAGAAAAGAGAGTTGGATCGTTGTATAAGTTACATTTGGTAGATGGGTCGATTTGGAAACACGTACATGGTCTTAAGGAGTAATCAGGATCGTTGATTTACTTCATTCAATGGTCTACAATCATCTATGTCATTGAATGAATTCGGAGAGGTGTGGTGACAATTTTACAATTTTTAAAAGTTACGGGGGCAATTTGGTCCTTTTAAAATGTATTTTAAAGATGGGGACGCGATGATATTTTTGTAATTATGATGATGACAATGTAACGGTTTTTATATCAGTTCATAGTTTTTTTTTCAATTCGTTCAAAATTATAAACTATTATTTCTAATATTTTATGTAGTTAGTTTACCTATTATTTTGTTAATTTAGTAGTTATGTTTTAATGGACTTTTATTCTTAAACTAATAAATACAATATTTGAACTATATTTCGCAATGTTCGAATTAATAATACACAAATTTGGAAATTATATTATGAAAGTTCATATTTTTATAGTTATGGTTATAAGAATCGAGTGTTCCAATTAGTTCAAATATATTATATCATTAGCTCATGTATTATTTTTAACTAATGAACAAAAATTATAAAAAAAATGTATGAATTATTAGTATAATATAATATGAACTAATAGAACAAATAATTTGAACGAAGTCTGGAAATAGTTTGAACGGAAAAATTGTCCTCTAGAAAAAGAAGAAATTTAAAAAAAAACTAGGAAAATAAATTAAAAATTTTATACTATTAATTCGAAAATGTATAAAAATTTTGAACGAAAAAAGTGTTAGCAAAATATGAACTATTGGAACAAACAATTTGAACTAAGTGAACAAAAATATGAACCATTTAAACAAATAGTTTGAAGAGAAGAAAGAAGGAAAAGTTTAGAATAAAAAAGTTCAAAATTTTTATACTATTAATTCAAAATATTTGAATGAAATGTATTTAAAAAATTGACTAAAAAAGTATTAAAAATAAGAACTATTAAACAAACAATTTGACATACTTGAACAAAAATTTGAACCATTAGAACAAATAGTATGAACTAGAGGTGTTAAACGAGCGGGTCGGTTGAGTTCGGGTCGGGTCAATTTTGTTTCGGGTCACTTTGAGCCGGGTCAAATTTGTCTATAATGTCATGCCGGGTTTACTCGGGTAGGGTCGGGTTAAGCAAGGTGCCTTTCCACAAATGATAATTGGGTTCTCAGGCTATTTTGGGTCGTTTTAATCGGTTATCGGGCTGATTCGGGTTGGTCTCGGCTCGGGTCGGGTTAAGACTAGTGTCCTTGCATAACTGATAGTCGGGTTCTCGGGCTATTTTGGGTCGTTTCAATCGGTTATCGTGCTAATTCGGGTTGGAACCGGGTCAGGTCGGGATCATTTGTACAATTGAATTTTGGGTTCTTGGTCTAAATCGGGTCGTTTCAATTATCGGGTTATCTTGGGTCAGTCTAGTTTATGTATCGGGTAGAACCGGGTTGAATTACTATGGGTATAATCATGTCGGGTTGTTTTTGGATCGAGAATTTTTGGATTTGATCGTTTCCGGGGTTGGTTGTTTCAGGTTTGACTAATTTTTTGACGGGTCAGATTCCGACAAGCTCAAACTTATTGTGCTTATTTTATATTTAGGTCGGTCTCTTTGTTAAGCCAATTTGTCGTATTCATATTTCAAATAAAAAAATACAATAGTCGATCGGGTTAATTAACCTATACCTTTTGACCAATGTGCGAGATGAACTTTTCTGTAGGACCGCTTTGGTCGGTTGGTTTGTGGTTGTATCTACACTCATACCCACCCCATCACCCATCAACCATCAACCGCTCACCACCCGAAATTCATCGGATTTTCACCTGTATATTGTAACACCCCAAATCCGTAGGACTCAGAGTGCTACTGGGTTAGGATCTCACAATGGATCCTGACCCTAGCCTGACAACAATTTCACTGAATCTTACAACAAGGCACCAATAGATTAAAACAAAACATAAAACTGATATATATATATATATATACATTTCAAAAGGATGATACAGATTACTGTTGAGTACAAAGTCAAACAGAAATCCGTACAATAATGATAAACCCAAAATCCCATGATAACGCCCAGTATACGGAACCCTCAGCAGATCACCCCTCTAGATCACTCTGCAGCTCTCTTAACATGCAAATGATCTACAACACGGTATAAAACCGTTAGCTAACCATACGCATATATAAAAAGATGCTAGAGCACAATCACATATCAATAATATTAACACCTCATCATGATATCACACATTTACCCGGTTTATTATCTTTATAATGTTAATCACTCATGAGTATATAAATTAGTATATGAAAATACGTGACACGAGGAATGAATATAATCCTCGCCTCTGCGTGCAATAGGTAGCTGGAGTGGTATTAGCGCACTTTCCCATATACCATATGGAGTGGTAGGTGCCCTTCCCGTACACCAGAACTAACTAGCTTACAAAGAACTTCCCAGACTCCACTACGGGATGAAAGGTAAGTTGTCAAAACCACTACAATGGGCGGTCAATATAACATAGGTCGGTGACCATCATAAAGCATGCTATAAAGCATATAACAAACACCACTCAAGCACACATCCAATATAAGAATGGCAGCTAAGTAAGTCCTATGGACTTACCTCAATCTCAGGAGTAAACTCAACCACGATAAACTCTCCGACTGGTCCACTCCAAACTGGAGGACAACACGGCCTATGCATGGCATACATACATATATCAACTCCTATCACACAAAGGGGTCACACCTAGACCCAAGGGATCCATAAGGATCATATCCAACTCGTAAACCTCAAAGCCGTAACCGGCATATCTATATCATACTCATCAAAACCGATACCTAGCATGGTACTAGTTTCCTCATACTAAGAGAGAAAAGGAGCTACCCAACTATGGGTAGTACCGGGACAAGACGCACTTGCGTGATCAAGGGACGCAAGGGCGGAATGGATAACCCGCAGGCGCGGAAGGGAGCAGCCGCAGGCGCGGTGACAAGGGACGCAGGCGACGCAGGCAAGGCGCTGACGCTGGCGCGGGCGCTGCGGCACGGCTTCCGCAGGGGCGGTGGTTTCCAGGCGCGGGGGCGGCGACAGTGTAGAGCGAAACCCCGCGAGTTGTCTTTCACTCTTCACGTGATTAATTTACGTTTCCTCTCTTCCAGATTCACATCCATACATATACATACACAAATTAACATCACCCTATGATCAATACAACTAATCCTAAGCTAAGGAAGGAAGAATCAAGCAAAGAGAAGAAGAACAAAGAATAGGAAGCTTACCACAACTGTGGTTAGCTAAGGAGTTGATCACCAACAATCTTACTGGCTTCCAAGCACAACAACACTCATCAAAAGCATCATGATCATCAAACCACAACAAATCTCTTCCAAAACCAAGGAGAATCAAGAACAAGATCAAAGAAGATGAAGGAGAAGCAAGAAGGACGTGAGGAAAGCTGGAACATGGAATGAAATGGAACCCTTGCTCAGCAAGGTAAAACGAAGAAGTAAGGGTGAAAGGTAAAACACGGTCAAAGGAGTCAACAAAACCGGCTGCAGCCGCAAGAAACCGCAGGGGCGGTTCCATGAGCCGCAGGGGAGGAAACCCGCAGGGGCGGCAGTCATGCCCGCAGGTGCGGAAAGACCAATCTCGGCCAAAGCCAATCTCGGCTAAGGTCCAATCTCGGTCCGAAAGAATAGGGCTCTCACATATATTTGGTTTGGTTGACCGGTTAGGTCGGATGGTTGTTAACCCATTTACATCCTAATGTGCAAGGGGATCACAAACAACCTCGGTTTAGTTTCTATTTATATTATTTTGTATATGATTTATAAACATGAAGTCTCATTGTTCTAGTGGTTGAAGATCCTTACAAATTCTTTTCTGAACTTGAAGATCAAAGTTCGAGTCTTACCTACTGCATTTTCTATTTTATAAGTTGTAAGAAAAAATTAGGCTTAAATGGGTAAGGGGGCTCTTTTATACATAATGAGCATTATCTAGGCCCATAATATTATATGGGGAGTAAGTAGGCCCATAGAAAATGATAATAAAATAAAACAACGAGAAAGCTTATTATGTTGGACCATTATATCCCTGAAGTTATAACCCTATAGCCGCCAAAGTGCCAAACGTAAACTGCTTTACTGTTCCATTAAACCTTGGATGTGCTGTGTCGGAAACCATGATCTTCATCTTCGTCCGATTACGATTCCAAACGAAGCATCCTTCCACTACGATTTTCGATTCAATCGGCTTGATCAAGCTCGTCGTCAGTGAGAAAAATTTTCGATTCACAGTCGACAAATATTCGAAATTCCCTGGTATGTTCTATGATTTACTCGTTCAATTTATGATTTCATAGATCTATTCTTTTCAATTGTTGTATCTGTTGTTAAAATAGAGTGAATGTAGAAATCAACCTCAATTTTTCTATTGTCTTAAATGAATTGAATACATTTGTTTTCAATAGATCTGTTTTTCCTAAAATGCTCTGAAATGAACTGATTAGTGTGGATAGTATTGATAATCAATTTTGATTACAAATAGACATAATGTATGCATATATTCTTTTGAAAGAAAAAGACGTACACAAGAATATGGGAATTATGTAAAGGGACAATTGTTTATGTAGCTGTGACAGTAGTAGATGAATATTTGTAACTAATGTGGAACTGTTCTTATGTAGATGTAATGACATTGTTGTGTATAACAACATATGGTGGGGGACACTGGATAGAGGAAGAAGGTTTATGGAAATATAGTGGAAATGTCTCAAGTAAGCCTTTGTTGATTGATGTAGCATGCACATTTGATGAGTTGAAAGGATTGGTTGCTTCAACATTTGGAATTTGTGTTTCGGAATTTGCAATAGAGTTATCATACCAAAATATTTTTAATCCAGCACTATTGCCTTTTGATGTCAAGACAAGGGAAGATTTTGAAACATATATTCAGATAAATGAAATGGACAAGTACCGCTAGAGTATTCCCTTATGTGTAATCAAAAAACGGTTACATAAGGATGATGAAATACAGAATGGTGAGAAAGAGATACATATTTATCATGGAGAGAGTTCATCAAATAATGTACACATAGAGCATTTTGAAGATAAATCTGGATATTCTATGGCCATCATTCCTCAAATAACAGGTTACGTACCTACTACAGAGACATATATGTACCTTGGAATTGGGAAAACCTGTTGTACGAAAACTGAAGTGAAGAACGCATTGTGTCTACACGCCATCTTAGAATGTTCCCAATACAAAATTGGCAAGTCAAAAGTGAGGGCATTAACAACAGTGTGTGTTGACAAAGAATGTAAATGGAGGGTGCGCTTCACTATGCTTGGATAGTGAAGTTACTTTACAACAACAAAGTATAACTCCATCCACACATGTTCTTTTCAATTAAGGAGATCGGTCAAAAAGGAAGCTTCTTATAATGTAATAGCTGAGAAGGTTAAATCATTGTAAGTGTTTATTTTACTAGACAGTTGTTAAATTTAACATTACATAACTTACATTAAGGTACATATTTGTATGTTCTGATTATGTAGGTATTATAACTCAAAGAAGTTACCTACAGTCGACCAAATCAGCACAATTATGAAGAGTTTACATAACATTGATGCTAGTTACTGGAAGTGTTGGAAGGCCCAAGAAAAAGTGAAGGACATGATAAGAGGTAAACCGGAGGATACTTTTATGTTGATACCTTCATATTTGTATGTGTTGGGGCAGATCAATGAAGGCACCATTGTTACTTTAAAGCTTGATGAAGATAGACGTTTCAAGTATGTGTTTGTTGCCTATGGGCAATCAATAAGAGGATTTAAAGTAATGAGAAAGGTAATAACTTTTGTAACACTACTTTGTTCACGCTTTATGTACTAATAATTCTTGCAGTTGACAATTATGTACATGAACTTGTGTATCTGATACAACTTGTGTACTGACTACTCTATTCACGCTTTATGTACTTGAAATATACATGACCTTGTGTATCGGATATATCTTGTGTACTGAGTCCTCTGTCCAAGCTTTATGTACTTGATATGTACATGAAATTGTGTATCTGATATAACTTGTGTACCGACTCCTCTGTCGAAGCTTTATGAACTTGTGTGTGTCCATGTGTATCTGATATAACTTGTGTACCAACTACTCTGTTAAAACTTTATGTACTTGATTTTTGTGTGTCATTGTGTAACTGATAGGACTTATGTACTGATCCTCTGATCATGCTTTATGTACTTGATGTGTGTGTGTTTAAATCATTATGTATGTGTAGGGTAATCACAGTAGATGGAACTCATCTGAAGGGGAAATACGGGGGAGTCTTGTTTGTAGCAACTGCACAAGATGCAAATCAACATATTTACCCAATAGCATTTGCAGTCGTTGATAGTGAAATTCATGTTTTGTGTTATATATGTGTTTGTGCCTTCACCGCTTTTCTAATGCTTCGAATATGAGCTATCGGTTTAAAACCGTGTTGTAGATGACTTGCAGGTTAGGGACGCCACCGAGTGAGATGGAGGAGTGGACAACCAGGTTCTCCGTACATTATTGGACGGGGATGGTTTTTGGGTCATGTTTCCTATCGTTGTTCATGGATGTTGTCGTACATTAGACTTTCGTATCGGGTTGTATTGTTTTGAGTACCCGGTTGAGTTTCCACCTTGTATTTGTCACTCTTCGTTTTTGCATGCACTAAAAACGTTTTCAGTTTTCGCCTTTATTTGTGCCTTGTTGGAAGGTCCGGTGAAATTGTTGTCAACCTAAGGGTCGGGACCCATTGTGAGGTCTCGCCCGTAGTATCCCGAGTCCCGCGGATTTGGGGTGTTACATCAGCATACAATGGAATGCAAGTATCTAAAACAAGGAAATGTGTTAGACACCAGTAGAAAAAAAAAATTAACTTAAAACAAAAAATAAATTTCATGTCGATACAGAATGTACCTGAAGGGCAAGAGGAAAGCCACCAATATTATAGCTACGACTACATCTTTCTTTACCAGCCTCACAAGACTGGAAGAATTTCTTAGATTGCAAGAAAGCGTGACGACCCCATGGGTAAACATCGAAAATAGACAAGTCACTAACAAGATTGATAATTTGTTGGCTAACCATCGTCTTCTTGTCTTTGGAGGATAGAACTCCTTCAACAAATATTATAAGAGTCATCTTATACTTAAATTCAGGTTCTTTCAAATAGTTGTTCTAGTTCATCATTAGTACATCTGTCGCAGCCAACGACAGTACGCATATCAACATAATCAATAATTTCTCCCTCTTTTAAGCCCTCAGCACCACAATAAAGGCCTGTAATCTCTTGAAATTCATTCAAACTAAAACGAAGAAGAACATTGTTAATGGCAATGTAAAGTGAATAGTTTCTTGAAGTTACAACTTCCCTCATGAGAAGGAAGTGTATAATCTGATTGCACAACTTCAAACTTGTGCCCATTTTGACAATAGACCGGAAAACACCGGATTGAAATCTATCTTTATCAGCATCAGACAGTTGCTCCAATATATGTGGGATTAGAGACATCCACTATAACAATTAAGCCTCGCAGAGACATTAGAAACTATCTCGGGCCAAAGATATGTGAACTTCAAAATAAAAGAACATATGAACATTAGAAGTCAGCTACACATAGATGGAAAGTCAATACACAATCTATACATAAACACAATGTACATAAAACAACTTAATGTATAGACAGTTATCATGGAAGATCAATACATAAGGATAATACAAAGGCAGTACATAAGAAGAATAAGAAAAGCAACAGAAACAAGTAGATAATAAATTTATATGTAGTAACATAACTATGATATGAATATGCATAAGTATAAGTTGAATAAACATAAGCACTGTAATCCACACATAATAATAAGCATGCATGACGGATACTCAAGGACAACATAACCAAAACATAAGACAAATATAAACATAGTACATAAAACATGAATGAAGAATACAGAAAGACAATAGAAACAAGTACATAAGGCAAATATAAACAAAAGAACATATGAACATTAGAAGTCAGATAGACATAGATGGAAGTCAGCGACACATAAAAAAGAATATGTAACAAAAATAAGTTAATCACAAAATGCCAAAAAGTACACAATGTAAAACATACAGAGAACATACATAAGACTACATCAAGTGCACACACATAATAACACATATAATATACATGCAAAGACAATCAAAAACCAAAAATACAAAAATATACCTCTTGTGGTGTAGGAGGAACCTTAACATGACTGGGATCCTTGGACTTGAAAGACTTCACTTTTGGCCGGCCCATTTAGAAATAGCACTACATATGACAAAATGAAATACAGAAAGTTAACCTAATCTGTGTAAAGTTGAGCATAAGCTGTGTAAATTTTGAAATCCACAAACGACCAAACAATGTAAACAAAATTGAAGCTCAATATCACAACCTTTACTAAATAACTTAACCTAATAACGTAACAAGGTAACCTAAAATGAAAAAGTCAGAAACTACATTATCCAAAAAATGAAAACCTAATATGTGAAAACAAAAACAACGAAAACACAACAAGAAAAGTGTAAAATGGAGTAAAATGAAAAGGATGAAGAGAAGGCATTACTAGCTAGTAGTCGAAAAGATGAAAGAAGATGAGTGTGGGAGACGATGTGGAACAAAGATGTCGAGAGTGAAGAAATGAGTGAGCGAAAAGATGAAGGAACAACGAACGAAGATGAAGGAAGAACGAGAACGATGAAACGAGAGGAAAGCAAGAGGTTGGGGAGAAAATGAAGGAAGAACGAAGACGGTGAAGGGAGAAACTGTGGAGAAGACGAAGGAAGACGATGAAGAATGAAGAGACGTTTCGGCTGCTCGTTTTTGCCGCCTAGAAGCAAGACATACAAAATACCGGTGTTGTCCATGAGGGTAATAAAAATTACGATAGAAAACCAGATAAAAATAGCCCCTTTTGTATTAAAAAAAGGAAGGGCCCAATTGGTACCGGAATAAAAAAAAAGAAGGGCATTTATAGCTCATTTCCCTCAAAAAATTATCATTAAATTAATTTAAAAATAAATGCTAAAATATAAAACTTTTCTAAAATAAAAACTTATAAGATTACTATATTATAAGATTATCCTAAATAATATATATCAATCACAATGTAATGTATATTTAGGTTATGATAAATGTGTTCAATATTTCTATTAATAGATAATGGACTATGTAATGTTTTTTTATAAAATATATTTAAATGAAATAAAATAAATTGATCACTAGTATAAATTAAATATATGTTACTTAATAAATATCAAATTATTTTACGTTATAATTTTCATATCCAAAACATCTGATTGTTTGACATGTAAAAAGTAAATGACAATTTGATGTATTTTATAATTTTTATTTTTATTCTATAATTATAGTTCTAACATAATATGAAAAACAATAATTAATTTAAACATGATTTCCTTAATTCATTGACCGGACCTACTCGATGGTTTACAACCTGATAGAATTTTTTTTTCTCATCCACTCGTGTCATTTTTACATTAAGCCACCTCACATTTTTCCACATGTCGTCTTGAGGTTTTCCACCTCATTATTTTAATTTCTCAAAAAATATTATGGGTATTAATGAAGATATTATATGCACTATATCCTAATATGAGATTTGGAACATTATATATTTAGAAAGACTATATTATAAAAAATATTAGACAAAAAAGTTTTCTACACAAGATGATAATTACGGAGAATCATATATATATATATATATATATATATTGATACCATAACTATATCATATTTACCACTTATGATATTTATAAAGAAAATAAACTATTTTTATCATAATTTTTTATAAATACTTAATATTGTTATATATAAAGATGAACATATTGCTCATTTCACTCTATTATATAACACTAAAACAGAAGTGAATATCTTCACATGTCACCACCACATTAAATTCTCCACGTATCATTCATTAAGCACATCACATTTTTCCAGTCGTCTTGAGGTTATACCACCTAATTATTTTAATTTCACAAAAAATATTATGCATATTAATAAAGATATTAATATGTACTATATCCTAATTTAAGATTTAAAATATTATATATTTAGAAATACTATATTATAAAAAAATATTAGAAAAGAAGTTTTTTACACAAGATGAAAATTACGGAGAATCATATATATGATCTCATAGACTCATAACTATACCATATTTACCACTTATGATATTTATAAGAAAAAAATATTTTATCAGAATTTTGTTTATAAACACTTAATATTATTTTATATAAAGATGAACATATTGCTCATTTCAGTCAACTAACTTAATATTTTTGTATATATTTATAAATAAGTCTTTTCCTTATTATCGCAATAGCTTGGATCATAAGTATAATAGATAAGTTTAAACCAAATCCGTGCATGGCACGTGAACTAAGCTAGTTTATTTTAATTCATAAATGTTTTTTGTAACATCCCGTGCAAGGCACGGGTATTATCCTAATTATATTATATATAAACTACTCTTAATATTAGTATCTATGTATATCTATATGACTCAACTACTAATTATTAATTTGTATCTATATATCTATATGCTAATTTCTAATACTAAAGCAAAAGATCAAAAACCTTTAATACCCTACGTCACATTTTCTTGTTCATTTCATCACATGTTATTATTGTCGCATTCTTATTTTTATAATTTTTTAATTAAAAAAGTATGTGAACTAACTATCCATTTTTAAATATAGTTTTATATATATCTGTAATAAATTCTTCTACTATATTTTTCTTTTCTGATTAAATTGTCATATAACACACTTTATATTTATAATATATAAATTTTATTTTATAACTAGATACATTATATTATATAATCAGTAAATCATTCATTATTCCTACAAATATTTATATTTGTTAGTGTTATAAGTACTATTCCAAGATTATTAAATATACATATTTGTGAAAAAAATAAATAATTTTCCTATCTATTTGTAATTTTAAAATTTAACTAAATTGTATACGTGTATCTAAGTTCATGTTTAACCTGATACAAATTGATATCATACGGGATAATAAAAGCATATAAGAGTCTAACTAACATGTGATGAACTCATAAAACAATACCATGTGGTAAAATAATGAATATGTATTATTTTTGAATTTGATTAATATGCATTGTAATTTGAGTGAACTTTTTACGAGATCTCTGTAGATTAATTCGGGTTGAGTTATTTTGATCAGGTCATTACGAGTTCACAGATCATGTTGGGTCGGCGGCTTTCGGGTTTTCGGGCATTTTAGGTCGGGTTATTTCGAGAATCATATGATTTCGGGTCGGGTGCTTTCGTTTTCGGGTGTCGCCGGATTAGTTCATTCGGGTATAATCGGATTACGGTCCCTTTCGGGTATAATCGGATTACGGTCCCTTTCGGGTTTGAGTTATTTTTGGTTTCGGGTTAAATCGGTTAACACCGGGTCAGTCTCATACACGTACTTTGTTTCCTTCTAACGGGTATCGGTCGGGTTCAGATCGGGCGGGTTGGGTGGGTTTCACGGGTCGGGTAAGATTTTGACAGCTCTAGTATGAACTAACAAAACAAAACATATTTTCACTACACCTTTTTTAAAGTTACAAAAATGTCACAACGTCATAACCTTTTAAAATAGATTTTCAAAAAGACATAATTGTCGCATGAACTTCATATAATTACAAAAATGTCACCGCGATGTCCATAAATGACGTGGACAAATGTGGAATATTGGATCAAAGAGATCAACAGTGGACAATACACTATAACGTCGTGATGGAAATTTTGCTCCTTACTTGATTAAAAAAATTTATAATGGATAAGATATTGATATTTGGTAATATTTCCTTTAAAAATAAAGATATTTATTTTACGTTGTATATTTTAAGGATAGATTTTTATGTATATTTCTGAACATCAAAAAAAAAGACGGTCGTTGTGTGGATCTAAAACCTATTTTTGACAATATATAACCCAAAAACCAAACTTACTAGAGTCGGTTTATGTTATATGTTTTTGACCTAAACAAGCTTTAAAATACAAAATATCACACCAAAGAGAAAAAAACAAATAAATAAATAAACTAACTTGGGGCATATATTTTTTTTGGTACAAATTAAGAAAATTAGGAGAGTCAGTTTCTAGAAAGCGACCGTCCTAAGGCATCCATGCGGATGAGGTAGTCAACTTCTTCCGGAATTGTGTCATCATCTTATAGTGAAGTAAGTCATAGTTTCGCGAGTCTATCCGCCACAATATTGACTTCCTTGAAAATGTGGATGTTGAAGTTCTGGAAGGTGGAGATTAGGCGGGAGATGTCTGATATAATTATGTCTGTCTCCCAAGGAGGTTTCCAGATTAGGTTGATCGAATTGGTTAACATCAAAGTATCTCCTTCAATCTCAATTGACGTAGATCCTAGTTGTTTGGCCTTTTGGAGACCTTCACTAAGAGTGTAAGCTTCAGCCTCTAACACGAAATCATCAATGCATCTTCCTTTTTTCCCGCAAACACTGGAATAGCCAACATGTTCCGTAATGTAAAACGAAAGGCATATTGGTCACGATCATTTTTGGAGGCATCAATATTTAATTTGATAAAGCCTTCATTTGGTATTTTCCATCTAATATTTTCAGTTTTCCTCCTTGTTTTTGTTCCCTTATTATTCTTATTAGATGGGTTTTCATTAGCCAAATCCCAATCACTAATTTGTTTAAGAGCACACTCTTTTATATTTGGGGGAATCTTTTTCTTGTTGAAAATAATTTGGTTCTTGACTAACCAGATGTTCCACCATACCATTATGGTTTCTCTCAGTTTCATTGGAGATAAGTTATCCTTGAGCTTATACATGTATTATGGAGTGCTCTGGTTGATGCAATCGGGGTTATTAATTATTCTTGAAATTTGGAATTGTCTATAATATGATGGAGCATAGATGTTTTTGGTAAAGAAGAGTTACTAATCCTTTAATTAATTAATAAAATTAATATTACATAAATGATATAATCTAACATCCCCATTTTGTTGCCTTGAGTAATTTTTAATTTATATATCGCTAAACTTTAATTCGGTTAAGAAGATTATGTGTGTGGAAGAGAGGAACCACCATTGAGGACCGAGAAGAATAAGTGTGGTTGTTAGTAGCGTCGAGAACAACCTAAGCCTTAGAAGTTAGGAGTAACATATCAACAACGATGAAAAGCTCGTCTAATGGATAAACAAACTATCAACCTCCCTCACCCCTTTTTTGTCATGTTTGGATCTTAGTAAGAAATAATCAATTATGTGTGTGTGGGGAGGGGGGTATGGATTAAGATTTGTTCCAACCCACCTTAAACAAAATGTATGCGGTTAGGAATGTGTAAATTTGGACCGGACTAGACCGGAAATAACGGTCTGGTCACGGTTCATTATATTATGGTAAAGGGATGGACCATAATTGTAACACCCCGAATCCGTAGGACTCGAGGCGCTACTGGGCTAGGATCTCACAATGGATCCTGACCCTAGCCTAACAACAAGTTCACTGGATCTTACAACAAGACACAAACAGATTAAAACCAAAACATAAAACTGTAATATATAAATAAAAAAGGTTTATACAAGGTACCGTTGAGTACAATCAAAACATAAAACTGTACATAACACAAGGTCCCAAATCCCACACGTAATATCCTAGTGTATAGAGCCCTCAACGATCACCCCATCTGGATCACTCTGCAACTCTCCTAACCTGCAAAGGATCTACAACACGGTAGAAAACCGTTAGCTAACCATACACATATATATAGAAGATGCATAAGCACAAACACACTTCAAGAAATCATAAACATATAATCATGCTGTCACACATTTACCCGGTTAATTATGTTTATATAGTCCAACACTCAAATAGTATAAATATCTACATATGAATATAGGTGACACGAGGAATATATATAATCCTCGCCTCTAAGTGCTATAGCCAGCTGGAGTGGTATAAGCGCACCTTCCCGTATACCATAAGGAGTGGTAAGTGCCCTTCCCGTATACTAGAACTGGTCTGACTACAGAGAACCTCCCAGACTCCACTACGGGATGAAAGGCAAGTTGTCACAGCCACTACAATGGGCGGTCACTAAACCATAGGTCGGTAATAAACAATATCGCATGCTATAAAGCATATAACACACACCACTCATGCATACATCCAATATAAGGATGGTAGCTAACTAAGTCCTATGGACTTACCTCAACATCGAAGTACTCTCAACACGATCAACTCCAATCTGGAGGACAACACTGCCAAATAACAAGGCATAACAAGATATCAAACTCCTATTCATCAAAGGGGTCACACCTAGACCCAAGGGATCCATAAGGATGATATCCAACTTATAAACCTCAAAGCCATAACTGACATATATCAGTATCATACTCATCATCATTCTATCCTCCTACACATATGAAAGGTGATGAAATCACTATCAATGTAGGTAGTTTTTAGAGTCTTTTTTATGTTTTTGAGTCATATTGTGTTGCTAATACCTTGATCCATATGAAAGAGTCTAAATGAAGCAAAAGAAGGTATGAGCAACACTTAGGAGTTGAAGTAAAGCGACGAAGACAAGTTTCTGGTGCCACACCGCCCCCGCGGAGTAGTGTCACCGCCCCTGTGGTGACATCCATGCCCAGTGCCGCGGTCAGCGCATTCTCCTGCGCCGAAGAGAAGCTTGTCACCGCCCCAACGGCCGCCTCAGGCCGCTCCTGCGGTGACAACCCTGAAGCACCCTTGCCGAGTGCCGCGGCCAACGCCTTCACTTGCGCCGAGAGAAGCTTGCCACCACCCCCGCGGCCGCCATTGGCCGCCCCTGCGGTGACAACCCTGAAGATTCACGCCGAGGCCACAACCAGCGCCTTCGCCCGCGCTCAAGACGAGACAAGTCACCGCCCTTGCGGCTACCTATGGCCGCCCCTGCGATGACCCATCCCGAAGAAGCGAAGACAGCGCCTTAGCGCTCGTGTCTGCGCCCTTGCGAGCGGCCCTGTGAAGCCGAAGATCCAATGTTACCGCCCCCGCGGTGACAGTAAGCCGCGCCTGCGGGTTGTCATCCGAAACGTCCCAAAGTTGAAGAGTTAGACGTTCAAAGAGAATTTAAAGACCCGCCCCTGCGGGAGTGACGAGCCGCCCCTGCGGCAAAGAAGAAGATGGAACGTTTTTTCCTTAACCGCCCCTGTGCCACCCTTGGCCGCGGGTGAGGGTTAGGGTCAGAGGACTTTACTCTGGCTGTTTTCGTCGTCTTTATGGCCTTAATTGTGGCTATTTTGCACAACCCCTTTACTCCTTTTTAATGCATTTTGTAGTATAAATAGAGCCCTTGGCTAAGGCTAGAATCATCTCATTTTTCCCACAAAAATCTCTATATTTTCTAGTCT
Organism: Fagopyrum tataricum; assembly: GCA_002319775.1. NCBI lineage: Eukaryota > Viridiplantae > Streptophyta > Magnoliopsida > Caryophyllales > Polygonaceae > Fagopyrum > Fagopyrum tataricum. The sequence continues at coordinate 34,585,684 of CM008286.1, forward strand.
CATTTGTATGGAGTGCTAAGTCTCCTTGCTACATTGGGTGGATTGAAGCTTCATATAGGTTGGTTGTAAGTTCTTTTAAATAGAAGTTTTATTCAATATATATTTGTGTTACATTCCTTGTGTTTAACTTAGTTTGTATGTTTATTTTCCACTTAGTTTGATCACCTAAATTTTCCACTTAGTTTGATCACCTAAGTTGTATAATTTGCATGCAAAAGGCTAAGGTTAATTGGTTCAGGGTTCGGGGTCATTAATCCAGTAGCAAACTCTTAGGTATGAACGGGTTGTGATTATCTAAGTATAAAAGGAATATAACTACATAATAAGATTAACGGGTTGTTTCTCTTTTATGTATCTCTTTATCTTTGTTAGAATGCTAACTTGTTATTTGGTCTTGTAGGTTTACGGACTAAGAACTCATTAAGTTGTATTAATGCGGTTGGCTTAATACATAAATATGATCAATATGAGAACAATTATTGAATTCTTCTAAAAAGAACCAACCAAGTTATATGTATGCTAAGATCCAACCTAGTGTAGTTCTTTAATCAAGTTTATTTTCACCAACTTTATAATTGTCTTTGTCTTGTATTGCTACAATCCAAATCTCCCCCTTTTTGTTACCAAATCAATATTTAAATTTAATAGAAACTCGATAAAAACTCCATTGGGTTCCACCCTTGCTTACACTATACAAATCGGTTAAGTGTAACGTTAGGATTCTACTTTGACTAAAGCTAAAAGACAACGACCATAGGTTTTTAGCCTCGTCAAATTTGGCGCCGTTGCCGGGGAGTTTAATTTTTTGTTTTTATTATTTTTGATTATTGATTATTGGTTTGGACCATTTTCATGGTTCAAACCCGTGCTACTAACTTAGAATTTGCCCCCTTTTGATCCCAGAAATCGAGAGGACATACAATCGGCAAAGAAGACAAAGTCGGAACGAAGAAGCAATGGCGAACCGCACACACTCCGACAACTCACGCAGCCGGATTTGAATCAACACCCCTTGCGGTAACCATACCGGCAATTGGAGAAGGGGTAAACTTCGAGCTCAAGCCGGGCTTGATCCATTTGCTACCTTCCTTTCATGGGCTGAGTGGAGAAGATCCCATCAAGAACTTGGGGAAGTTTCATACCGTTTGCATGAGCATGAAGCCGGCAAACGTGACCGAAGAGCAAATCAAGATGAGAGCCTTCGGTTTTACTCTCAAGGATGCGCGCATGATTGGTATTACCACCTTCCATCCGGTAGTATCAATACTTGGGAGAATCTCCACAAAGCCTTCTTCGAGAAATACTTTCCAACCAAGAAGGCCAACATCTTGAAGAAGGCAATAAGCAACATCTAGCAAGATGTGGACGAAACTCTTTATGAGTATTTTGAATGCTTCGCATGATTGAGATCCAGCTGTCCTTTCCATGGGTACTCTACCCAAGATCTAGTCTTGTACTTGTACAATGGCTTACTAGACAATGAAATGAGGATCGTAGACGCCGCTTGTGGGAGGCAACATTCTATATTCCACTCCCGAACTTGCTTTGGACAAAATTCAGGAATTGGCGGAAGGAACAAAGAACTTTGGTAGGACTTCTACCAAAAGAGGGGTACATGTTGTACACCCAACCAACCTGAGATATCCACGGAGATTGCCGAATTGAAGGAGATGGTGAAGAGGCTCACCTTGATGGGAACTCCACAACAATTGAAGGCTTGTGGAGTATGTGCTGATCCTTCCCACCCCACGGACTTGTGCCCACAAGTCCAAGATGACTCCGCTGCTGAGGTGAACGCCATGGGATATGGACAACAGCAACAACGCCAACGGGACAACCCATATGCTCAAAATTACATGCCGGGTTGGCGTGATCAACAAAAACTACCGGTGGAGAGATCAACAAAACCAACAACAACAACAAACCCGCCAAGGTAAGTCCCAATCCCTTGATGATATGCTACATGTTTTGACTAAACACTTTGCACTCATGTCCAAACCACAAAATCTAGCATCAAAAATCTCGAGAAACAGGTTGGACAAATGGCGGAAGCCATCACAAGGATCGAAGCTTGATTATCGGGAAACCTACCCTCCAGACCGTCGTGAACCCAAGGAGAATGTTAGTGCTGTAACATTAAGAAGCGGAAGGCAAGTGCAACCAAAGCCAGCTTTGGTTTCAAAGGAAACGTCCTCTGACGGTTCTGCCGCCCCAAAGCCGCCCCTGCGGGTTTCCCATCATATCCCTCTGCACTGAAACCGCCCCACGGCTGGATGACCCCGCCCCGCGGCGTCTTCCCTGAGCCGCCCCTGCGGAAAAGACGACATAAAGTTCTGTGGAGAGGATTCTTATGTCCGTCCAAATTTCCCACCACTATATGCTGAGAAACCTCCGGCCCCCTTTCCAGAAGCACTCAGGAGCGAAGGGTTATAGAGGATAAAGGATCTCTTTGAGACCTTTTTCAAATGTGAGGTAAACATTCCTCTTTTAAAACTTGTGAAGAGTATTCCTAAATATGCTCGGTTTTTGAAGGAACTTTGCCACGGTCAGAGGTTCCAGAAGCTGAAGGGGAAACAAAGAGTCCAAGTGAGTGAGCATGTCTCTACAGTTTTCCTACAAAGGATGCCCAAGAAATGTAGTGATCCCGGCATGGTAAGTATTCCTTGTGTCATAGGAGAAACTCGTTTCGATAAAGCCATGCTAGACTTAGGTGCATCAATAAACGTACTGTCATATTTTGTCTATCAATCACTTGGTCTTGGACCACTGCATGAAACTCGAATTGTCGTCCAACTAGCCGATATGTCTAATGTGTATCCTAAAGGAATAGTTGAAGATGTTCTAGTAATGGTTGACAACTTGATTTTTCCGGCAGATTTCTTTGTTTTAGGCATGGAGCATGACATGCATGTTGCACCCATCTGTTAGGAAGACCTTTCTTGAAAACGGCTAGAACAAAAATAGATTATGTAAGTGGAAAATTGAGCATGGAATTTGATGGTGAAGTTATTGAATTTAACATATATGATGCCATGAAATACCCCATTGATGACCATTCTCTATGCTCTATTGACATAATTGAACCAATTGTGCAACATGTGTTTAACATTTCCGATTTTGATGAACTAAAAAGTATAATTGAAAATGACATTGATGCTCATAAATCGGAATATGCTTTGACCTCTAATATGCAGGATGTTCTAGCCCAAGTGGATAGCCACACAAGGCTCCCCATCACATCTTTGGCCATTGGGCGCACTGTACTAACCCAAGCGAGATGCTTGTTCCATCTATTGTACAGGCCCCGGAGACAGAACTAAAGGAACTCCCCAACATCTCAAATATGTATTCCTTGGCGACAATGACACATTGCCCGTGATTGTTTCTAGCAAGTTGTCGCCACAACAAGAAGAGAAGTTGTGGAAATGCTAAAAGAGCACAAGACGGCCCTTGGGTGGACTATGGCGGACATAAAAGGGATTAGTCCCTCCACTTGCATGCATCGAATCCTCCTTGAGGAAGATGCAAAACCCTCAAGGCAACCTCAAAGGCGGCTCAACCCACCTATGATGGATGTAGTGAAAAAGGAGGTTTTGAAGCTCCTTCAAGAGGACATGATCTTCCCAATCTCGGATAGCAAATGGGTTAGTCCAACCCAAAGTTGTTCCGAAAAAGGGAGGAATCACCATGGTGGAGAACCAACATGGAGAAATGGTGCTAAGTAAGATTCAAACCGGATGGAGGGTTTGCATCGACTACCGTAAGTTGAACACGATAACAAGAAAGGACCACTTCCCTCTACCATTTATTGATCAAATGCTTGAACGTCTTGCGGGACACCTTACTATTGTTTCTTAGATGGATATTCAGGGTATTATCAAATAGCCATAGCCCGGAGGATCAAGAGAAAACAACCTTTACATGTCCTTTTGACACTTTTGCGTGCTAGAATGCCTTTAGACATGCTTGGACCGAAGTAAGTTTTTTTCCGAATACATTGAAAATTTTATTAAAGTTTCATGGATGATTTCACCGTTCATGGAAATAGTTTTTGATGCATGTTTAGAACACCTAAAACTTGTTCTTAAAAGAAGATGTGTAGAAACTAACTTAGTTCTCAACTCGGAAAAAATGTCACTTTATGGTGGAGCAAGGAATTGTACTAGGCCACATAATCTCCTCTAAAGGATTAGAAGTAGACAAAGCTAAAATTGATGTTATCCAAAATTTACCTTATCCTACTAATGTGTGTGAAATCCGTTCCTTTTAGGCCATGCAGGGTTTTACCGGCGGTTCATCAAGGACTTTTCAAAGATCTTTGTAACACCCAAATCCGCGGGACTCGGGGTGCTACTGGGCGAGACCTCACAATGGGTCCCGACCCTTAGCCTGACAACAATTTCACTGGACCTTCCAACATGGCACAAATAAAGGCGAAAAATCAAATATGTTTTTAAAGTATGCAGAAACGAAATGTAAGAAACTACAACTTGGAAACTCAGCCGAGTCCGCAAAACAACATAATAGATCCAAATTCTAAACATACGACAATATCCATGATCCAATAAGAACATGACTCAAATACATCCCGCGTCCTATAATGTACGGACACCCGGCTGTCCACTCCTTCGCCTCACTCGGCGGCATCCCTAACTGCAAGTCATCTACACAAACGGTTTAAAACCGTTAGCTAATATTCTAGGCATTAGAAAAGCGGTGAAGCACAAACACATACATAGCACATAACATGAAACACGCAAGTCCCGTTTATTATCTTTTTATTACTTAGTCATATCCCGTTCTAATTCAACTTCTGTTGTGACACGAGACCCAATGGTCTCGCCCTCGGTCCCAACTTACCGGCAAGGAATGGTACGGATGCATCCGCCATCTAACCCGCCAGGCTTAGTCGCCGAGAATCCCCTAGAACTCACTATGGGCTAGGCAGTATTGTCACCGCCCGTTATCATACATTGGGCCAACATATATATATATATATATATGGTCGGTGGTCCTATATACCGATTTAAAAGTTATAACATAACATAAACACACACCACCAAACACACAACAATACTAATACATACAATACGAGCCAAGTAAGTCCGTAGACTTACCTCGTCCAAACGCTAACCCGCAAACTCTCTCGCTTCCCTCGGGAGGAAGCACTCAACCTGTTCAAAACAAGGTATCCATAAAAACCCGCTCAACTCGAGAAGTCTAGGAATTCTACACCAATGATCTACGCAGGATCATTTGACTCACATTCTAGGACCGCTTCCTAGAGTCTACCATAATTACCGTCAGAAACGACGTACAAACTAACAAGGTCTAAAAACGCTCTTCACATTCACCTAAGGTCCTAAAAGCAGCTACTTGGCATTTCCTCTAAGTTATGCAAATTCCAACCTATCATGATACTAAGGACATAACTAGATCGATATGAATTCGTGACTTTTATCGGGATTCGGAACCTAGCAGGAAATTACACAATTTAGCCATACGCTAAATTGATCATCAAATATAATATATCGAAACTTATTATAAAACTCGTTCATAGATTCGAGGTTAAAACTAGCTAACGTATTTTCCGGGGAAAATATACATTTCCTAAGTCATATGGGTCAAAACCGTAATTAAAACCTCGGGGGCAATTTCTGACAAAATCCAATAGAGGGTATAATTGCAACAATTTCAGAAATCTGGGTCAAAACTGCAATAACTCAAAACTCTGGCATATTATGTAATTATCATAAAACTGAGGGGCCGAACGTAAATATACCTAAAGTGACGGGGCCCGATTGTAATTAAGCCAAAAGGCTTCTCCGGCCGGTTCTGCGCGTTTTCCGGCGACTCCAGTGGCGGTTCTCCGGCCGGTTCTGCGCGTTTTCCGGCGACTCCAGTGGCGGCAAGGGGCTGCGATGGTCTCCCTGGACGGCCTGAGTCGAGGGCTTCACTCCGACGGTGGCGGCCGGCCTCCAGCTCCGGCAAGGACAATGCAGAGGTGAGGAGGCACGGCTGTTCGACAGGGCGAAAGGAAAGGCGACGGCGAAGGGGAGGGCTACTGGGCGTCGGCGGCTCTCGGGCTTCGACCGGCCAAGCCGAGGAGGGCTCCCATCCGGCTTTTGAGTCAGCTGCTCCTCGTGTTGGCGGGTGGTGACTCCGGCGAGTTCGAAAGGGCCTGCTCTAGGGGTGGTGGCTCTCCGGTGCTCGAGTGAATCTGGACACAGAGGAGGGAAGGGAGATGAAGAAGGAGATGGTGCGCGAGGGTGGTTGCCGAGACTGCGGCGTGGTGGTGCTCCCGGCGAGGTGGAGTTGCAGAGAAGAAACGGAGAGGAGAAGAGGAGAGGGGAGTGAGGGAGAGGCCAGTACGTAAGGGCGAGGGGTGCTGCTGTAGGGGAGCGGGGACGGACGAGGGGTCGGGTGCTGCAGGCCTAGGCGGGAGCGGGAGTGGTGCAGGGCTGGGCGGCTGGCGTACTCCTGCAGGGCTAGCGGGGTAGGGTAGCTCCCACGCCAAGAAGAAGAAACAAAAGAAAAAGAAGGAAAGGCAGCGGGAAGGGAAAGAGGAAAAGAAAGAGGAGGGGTCCGCGCCAGCGTGGCGGTGGGGGCCGGGTGACGTGGCTCCAGCGTGGCGTGGGGCCCACGCTGAGGTGGAAAAAGGAGGGGAAAAAAAAGAAAAATAATGGGACGGGTTCCAAACTCATAAAATAATTCCGTAACGGATTTTTACGGGTCGGAATATTTTCCGACATTCTCGTAAAAATTTATTTACGGGTTACGGGTCGGAATAATTTCCGAACAATTCCGTAAAATAATTTACGAAAGGAGAAATAAAATGGTATATTTATTTCCGAAATTCCCGGAAGTTACAATCTCCGCACCGTTGTGTGAACTATAGAAGAAAGATGCCACTTTCATAGTAGATGAGGAATGCAAGAAGGCCTTTGACACATTGAAAGAATGCCTCACAAGTGCGCCGATAATCCAATCACAAAACTGGGAGGAGCTGTTTGAAATTATGTGTGACGCTAGTGATTACGCTGTAGGAGCGGTCTTGGGACAAAAGGACGGGAGAGCCTCACATGTAATCCACTACGCATCAATGACCTTGAACGGAGCTCAAAGAAACTACTCTACCACCGAAAAGTAGATGTTGGCAGTGGTCTTTGCCTTGGAAAAATCCAGGCAGTACTTGCTAGGTGTCAAGGTAATAGTGTACACTGACTATGCAACGTTACGCTATCTCATGACTAAGAAGGAGACCAAGCCAAGGTTGATTCGTTGGGTCCTACTTCTAAGTGAGTTCAACTTAGAAATCCGGGACAAGAAAGGAGCGGAGAACCTTGTGGCCGATCACCTGAGTCGGTTGTTACAAGAGGAAGAAGATCCAGCAGAAGGAAAGGCCATCCTAGGGAGTTTCCCGGACGACACCTTTTACACAACTCTCTGTTGTGTAACCGCACCCGCGGCCTCTGAGGACCGCGCCTGCGGCAACCCGCCCCCGCGGCTAGATCTGGCCGCCCCTGCGGCCAACCCTGCAGAAGGTTGTATAAGCTCCATTCCTTTAAGCCGTGGTTTGCGGACCTCGTGAACTTCCTTGTCAGAGGCGAGTACCCACCAGATTTCACCAAAGCTCAGAGGAAAAATGTGAAAGCCGAGGCTAGGCACTATGTTTGGGACGATCCCTACTTGTGGAAACATTGTAGTGATCAAGTAATTCGACGTTGCATCCCGGACAACGAGGTACAATCTGTCCTATCATTTGGTCATTCTGAAGCATGTGGAGGACATTTTGGGGCTAACAAAACAGCTAGGAAGGTACTAGAAGCTGGTTTCTTTTGGCCACACATTTTTCGAGACGCTTATGCGTTTTGTAAAGTGTGTGATAGGTGTCAAAGAATAGGTAATATCTCTAGGAGAAATGAAATGTCTCAATCATCGCTTATTTTTTGTGAAATTTTTTATGTTTATGAGATAGATTTTATGGGCCCTTTTCCTAACTCCTTTGGGAATACTTATATTTTACTTGCGGTGGACTATGTTTCCAAGTGGGTGGAAGCAAAGGCCACCAAAACTGATGATTCTAAAGTTATGGCAGCTTTTCTTAAGGATAACATCTTTGCAAGGTTCGGCATCCTTAAGGCTTTGATAAGCGATAGGGGAACACACTTTTGCAACAAGGCGATCACCTCCCTCCTCAAGAAGTATCATGTCCATCAACGAGTTTCCACGGCATACCACCCACAAACCCATGGGAAAGCGGAAGTGTCAAATCGAGAGATCAAGACGATCCTCGAAAAGACGGTTACCCCCGGAAGGAAGGATTGGAGCTTAAGGCTCAACGATGCTTTGTGGGCATACCGCACGGCGTACAAGACCCCCATTGGGATGTCACCATTACGGCTTGTGTTTGGAAAGGCGCGTCACCTACCGGTGGAGCTAGAACACAAGGCTTAGTGGGCGGTGAAAAAGTGCAACATGAACATGAATGAAGTTGGTGAATTCCGGAAACTCCAATTGCAAGAACTTGAAGAACTGAGGCTCGATGCATATGACCATGCCACAACATACAAGGAAAAAACCAAGGCACGACATGACCGGAATATCCTCCGAAAGGACTTCCAAGCGGGTAACAAAGTCCTTTGATTTCAATCACGTTTGAAGCTTTTTGCAGGAAAACTTCGCTCAAGATGGACAGGTCCGTACGTCATAGCCGAAGTCCATCCACATGGTGCTGTGGATCTTTACGATCCACAAACACCCTAGATCTTCAAAGTCAATGGACAAAGGCTCAAGCTATACCATGAGGGAGTGAAGAATGATCCAATCGATGAGATGGTCTTGGAGGAAGCCCAAGCAGAGAAGTGAAGGCCTTACGTCGAGCCAACGATGTAAAACAAAGGCGCTGCTCAGGAGGCAACCCGAGAAAATAAGAAGAGGAGGTTCTGACGTTCTGTCAAGAAAACCGCACCTACGGCCATGTGACACCGCCCTCGCGGTGACACTACGCTCCCAGCCCGCCCCCGGCGTTGAGCCAGCGCAAGCACAAAGTTGTCACCGCCCCCGCGGTGACAGAGCCCCGCACCTGCGGCTTTTCCCTTGACGAAAGCTTCCAGCGCCCCACCGATCCCGCGGTGACACTGCGTCTCCCCTTCCCTTGTCACCGCCCCTGCGGGTTTTCCCAGAAAAGAAAAAAAATACACTCGGATTTAAACCTATCCCACTCACCTCTCTCACTCCTCCTCACACGTATCTTTCTCGACCAACTCTCACACATCAGCTCCAAAACGCCCCAGCACCATCAAACACCTTCCCTGCGCCACCCTGCCACCACGCTCCTGCGCCACCATCACGACGCCCCTACGCCACACCTCCGTCGTCTCCTTACCTCAAACCGGCTGCACATTTCCCTAACCCACATTCTCACAAACCCTAACCCTAATCTATCACCACCACCCACCACCCATCCTTATCCACTGTCAACCACCGTCGGAAGCACCAACGGAAGCCGGAAACGCACCATAGGAGCAGCCAACAGCGAACTGTCACGAGTTCGCTCCCTGTCTTTGCCCGCCCCTGTGACTTCGTTGTCGCCGCGACCGCGACTCACCGCCCCCGCAGGTCTGCAAACCGCGCCCGCGCCTCACCGCCCCGCGGGTCTTCAAACCGCGCCTGCGGAAAACACAACAGAAGGTCATCTTGTTACTTTTCTTAATGAAATTTTAACTCATTTGCTTGGAACTGTGATTAGAATGGACTCTACAAGAAAATATATGATGACTGAGAGGGAGAAGGCCCGGTATGAGATCGTGCAGGACCGACAGATCTTTGCAACTCGGTTCTTGCACGTTCCGACCATGCTGGGCTCGGGGGAAAACACAACAGAAGGTCCTTTCTCGACCATGCTGGGCTCGGGGAATTCCTTGGAAGGAGTGCCCGAACGTATCCCGAGCTGACCAGACAGTTCGTGGCCACGTTCAATATGGAGTCAGAGGACCACATCTGCACCGGTCTTACTTTCAAATTCAATAAAAGGAAGTACACGGTAAATTTTGCTCAGCTGCAGGAGGCTTTCGGGGTTTCTAGATACCCCTCTGAGAAATGGTGGGAGTCGGCCCCTACACCCGACTTGTTTTCATTTTGGCGAGCTTCTACCGGCACCGACTTTCAAGCGGGGGTGAGTACAACAACAAACTCACTCACCCCTGCTTGAGGCTCCTGTCCAAGATAATCATGTGTGTCTTTTGTGGACACAAGGAGGAGAACAAGGTCGCCCGCAAAGACCTCCCCTTACTATATGCTTGTGTTGCGGCATGTGCCAACGTGCCGGATTGGATTACCCTCTTCCTCACCGATTTGAAGCGGATTAGGAAGAATGAGCCGCGTGACATTGTTGGAGGTGGACTCATCTCCTTGATTGCGGCACAGGTCATGGACTTGACCGAGCTGGAGGATGGGTTGGCAATCCCATTTTACGACAAGGCTATTCTACGGCGCTGCAAGCTCCTAAGGAGGGATGGTGAGAACCTCTTCTGGTTGTCTTTTGCAGATGGGAGTCACGTCACCTACCTGCCCCGGCCGCTACCTTTAGGAGATGAGCTCTCCGACCTCTACATTGCCGTCGACCCCTACGTCCCGAGGCGATCATAGGTCGCCATTATTGAGCGGCATGCGGCGAGCTCCAACAGGGTCCGACAGGAGGACCACATGCCCATTCTTGATGACGATGAGGAGATGCCCACCGCGGCAGAGGAGGACGACACTACCCACGCCAGCCTGCGAGCTCAGATTGCAGCTCTGACCACTCAACACTAGTAGTGGCAGACCAGATGCCAGACGTCTATGCTCGAGCAGCAGCAGGCTTGGCAGACGGATTTTGAGGGGAGGATGACCGAGCATTTTGACCGGCGTCAGGATGCTTGGCAGGAGGCTCAACAGAGGAGGATGGAGGCTCAGCAGTTTGCTTGGCAAGCCAACTTTGAGACCTCTTTCGCCTCTAGGATGGACGCGTAGCAGGCCTGCCTTGACGGCTTGTACCAGCGTCAGGAGCATTTTTTCAGCCACTTCCCCTATCCTCCGGAGCACGGTCCGGATGGTCCAGCTGGACCATCCCACTAGTGAGCCACCCTTTTTTCCCTTCTCTATGTTATTATCTTTGATTTCATTTTCACACTTTGAGGGTAAAGCGTTCTTCAAGTATTGGGGAGGGTACTTATCATGCATTTTACTTGAGTTTGTTTTGAATATTTTATTGTAATTCATATCAGTCAAAAAAAAAAGCCAAAGAATTGAGAAAAAGGAAAAAAAAACCCTTGGATAAACCGAAAATCCGAAAGGGCGGTTTAGGCAAAAAGAAGGTAGTCCGACCAACTCTAGGTTTGTGCAAAATTGGACTTGAGGGACGTGAGAGTTTTGGTGAAATCATCATGAAAAAAAAGAAGAGTGGCAAGGTGAAAACCCGAAAGGGCTCCTTGGCAAAATGAGCGATACCGAGTGTAGGTTCTCCTTCCGACGTTGGCGGCATAAGAACGGGAGTCATAAGAAGGATGTCCGGGTAGGTCACTCTTGGAGCAATAAGGATGGTAGTTTTTCTCACATTTTCTCATATTTTCTCATATTTTCTTTTTTTTTTCTCTCTTTTCTCACATTCTTTGGTAATTTTTTTCTCTTTTGTTCCTCATCTTTCCTACTACACCATATTTATTGAGGCTTGTGTGCTGATTTGTTTGATGTGTTGTTTACTCGGGACGAGTAAAGAGTCTAAGTAGGGGGGAGTTTGATAGGTGATTGAATCACTATCAATTTAGGTAGTTTTTAGATTCCTTTTTATGTTTTTGAGTCATATTGTGTTGCAAATACCTTGATCCAGATGAAAGAGTCTAAATGAAGCAAAAGAAGGTATGAGCAACACTTAGGAGTTGAAGTAAATCGACGAAGACAAGTTTCTGGTGCTACACCGCCCCCGCGGAGTAGTGTCACCGCCCCTGCGGTGACATCCATGCCCAGTGTCGCGGTCAGCGCATTCGCCTGCGCCAAAGAGAAGCTTGTCACCGCCCCCGCGGCCGCCTTAGGCCGCCCCTGCGGTGACAACCCTGAAGCACCCTTGCCGAGTGCCGCGCCAGCCCCTTCACCTGCGCTGAGAGAAGCTTGCCACCGCCCCCGCGGCCGCCACTGGCCGCCCCTGCGGTGACAACCCTGAAGATCCATGCCGAGGTTGCGGCCAGCACCTTCGCCCGCGCCCAAGACGAGACAAGTCACCGCCCCTGCGGCTACCTATGGCCGCCCCTGCGGTGACCCATCCTGAAGAAGCGAAGACAGCGCCCCAACGCTCATGTTTGTGCCCTTGCCAGCGGGCCTGTGAAGCCGAAGATCCAGTGTCACCGCCCCCGCGGTGACACTAAGCCGCGCCTGCGGGTTGTCATCCGAAACGTCCCAAAGTTGAAGAGTCAGACGTTCAAAGAGCATTTAAAGACCTGCCCCTGTGGGAGTGACGAGCCGCCCCTACGGCCAAGAAGAAGATGGAACGTTTTTGCCTAAACCCCCCCTGCACCACTCTTGGCCGCGGTTGCGGGTTAGCGTCAGAGGGCTTTACTCCAGCTGTTTTCGTTGTCTTTGTGGCCTTAATTGTGGTTGTTTTGCACAACCTCTTTACTCCTTTTTAATGCATTTTGTAGTATAAATAGAGTCCTTGGCTAAGGCTAGAATCATCTCATTTTTCCCACAAAAATCTCTATATTTTCTAGTGTCATTTGTATGGAGTGCTAAGTCTCCTTGCTACATTGGGTGGATTGAAGCTTCATATAGGTAGCTTGTAAGTTCTTTTAAATAGAAGTTTTATTCAATATATATTTGTGTTACATTCCTTGTGTTTAACTTAGTTTGTATGTTTATTTTCCACTTAGTTTGATCACCTAAGTTGTATAATTGCATGCAAAAGGCTTAGGTTAATTGGTTCCGGGTTCGGGTCATTAATCCAGTAGCAAACTCTTAGGTATGAACGGGTTGTGATTATCTAAGTGTAAAAGGAATATAACTACATAATAAGATTAACGGGTTGTTTCTCTTTTATGTATCTCTTTATCTTTGTAAGAATGCTAACTTGTTATTTGGTCTTGTAGGTTTACGGACTAAGAACTCGTTAAGTTGTATTAATGACGGTTGGCTTAATACATAAATATGATCAAGATGAGAACAATTATTGAATGCTTCTTAAAAGAACCAACCAAGTTATATGTATGCTAAGATCAAACCTAGTGTATTTCTTTAATCAAGTTTATTTTTACCAACTTTATAATTGTCTTTGTCTTGTTTTGCTACAATCCAAATCCCCCCCCCTCCCTTTTTGTTACCAAATCAATATTTAAATCTAATAGAAACTCGATAAAACTCCCTTGGGTTCGACCCTTGCTTACACTATACAAATCGGTCAAGTGTAACGTTAGGATTCTACTTTGACTAAAGCCAAAAGACAACGACCATAGGTTTTTAGCCTCGTCAACATACCTAGCATGCTACTAACCCGCACATACTAGGAAAGGAAAGGATCATTACTACTCTAAGTAGATCCGGGACAAAACGCACCTGCGTGACAAGGGAGACGCAGGGGCGAAGCAAGGCAAACCGCAGGCGCGGCGACACACTGACGCAGGCGCGGTGACCGTGGTCGTAGGGGCGACAGCTTCCGGGCGCCGGTGCGGTGACAAGCTTCCGCAGGGGCGGCGGTTCATGGACGCGGGGGCGGCGACAGTGCGAACGGCCTTCCCCAACTTCTCTTCGACTCCTTACGTGAGGAACTCACGTCTTCAGCATTCCATACCACGCACACACATATACATACACATTCCACTATCAAAACATATCCAATCACAACTAATCCTAAGCTAAGAAGAGGAATTCAAGAAAGGAAGAAGACAAGAAGAAGATGACTTACCACAGTTGTGGTCCTAGGGAGCAAGGAAGAAACAAAACCACACTCTTAGCTGGCTTTCAAGCTCAGCAACATATCGCACATCATCAATCACCAAAACTACACACAAACTCTTTCAAACTCAAGGAAGAACAAGAACAAGATCAAGGAGGGAAGAAGAGAGAAGAAGAACGTGAAGAAGCTGGAAATGAAATGGGAAACCCTTGATCAGAAGCCAAGGACGACTTAAGAAGGAAGGAAAGAAAGGTAAAGCACAACTCCAACCGGTCAACAAAGCCGGCTGCAGCCGCAAGAAACCGCATGGGCGGAAACCCGCTGGGGTGGCACAAAACACCCGCAGGGGCGACTCAGCTCTTAAAGGTCAAGGCTCTTACATCTCACCTCCCTAAAAAAAAGTTTCGTCCCGAAACTTGTGAAATCCTGAAACCACTCGGCCTCATAAGCCGAGGTATAACTCTCTCTATCGGAGGAATGACATCTCTGCACATATGGTATCAACCTATATCACTCTATAACCTCAAGCACAGGCATGGAGGAACTCGTCATCTCCGGCCATAAGATCGCTATAATATCCAGGGCATAGAGGAAAAACATCTCTAGCCCGTCTATATCCACCAACTAGCATGGAGGAATAACCATCTCCAGCTAAACCTAATCGTATCACAATTGCATGGACGAAAGAACCATCTCCAGCTATAATCACCAATCATACTAGCACAGCAAGATCTACTAAGATAACATATCACCTCATAGCTAGTACGAAAATAAACACGTCATAGCATATAAGCACATAAGCATATCACTCACCAAGATAGTACTAAGATCTACTCGTCGACCCTACTGGTACATCTATCTTGGCGCAAAACTCGGGATAGTTCCTATGCATACTATCCTTAGTCTCCAATGTAGCCTCATCAGGTCCTCGTCTCATCCACCGTATCCTTAACATCGGAATGTTCTTCGAACGTAGGCGTCTCATACCTCATTCTAGGACTGCAATCGGGTGCTCAACAAAAGTGTGGTCCGGCTTGACCACCAAATCATCATAACTCACAATATGTCTCGGATCTAGTATGTACTCCTTCAGCTGAGACACGTGAAACACAGGGTGAACACCCTCTAATCTCGGAGGCAAAGCTAACCTGTATGCTACGCTCCCAACCCGATCCAAAATCTCGAACGGTCCGACATATCGGGGTCTCAACTTCCCCTTAATGCCAAAACGTATAACACCTCAGGTCGGAGATATCCTCAGCCACACATGGGCTCCCACTCTGAACTCTAAGGGTCTACGCCTCCTATCTGCATAAGACTTCTGAAGGCTCTGCATAGTCAACATCCGCTCTCTAATCAGTGCTACTCGAGCCACATCATCCTGAATCCGATCTGGTGTCAAACCACTAACACTGCTCGGCTCATCCAAGCATAATGGAGTACGAAATCTCTGTCCATACAGTGCCTCATATGGGGCCATCCCAATCGATGCATGCCAACTGTTTTTGTATGAGAACTCAACTAGTGGGAGGTGATCCGTCCACACTTGTCCCCAATCCAACACACAAGCTCGCAGCATGTCCTCCAAAGTCTGAGTGGTCCTCTCTGACTGACCATCTGTCTGAGGATGAAATGCATTAGTAAAGTGTAAACTCGTCCCCAGGACAATCTAAATCTGCTGCCAGAATCTCGAGATAAATCGTCCATCTCTGTCTGAGACGATCGTCCTCGGTACACCATGGAGTATTACTATTTGCCTAGTGTATTCCTCAGCCAATTTGCTCACCGGCCACGTTTCCCGAATAGGGATAAAACGTTCCGTCTTCGTCAATCTGTCAACTATAACCCACATAGCATCAAAACTCCTGCTCGGTCTCAGCCCAGTCACAAAGTCCATGGTGACGTTCTCCCACTTCCTCTATGGAACAGGCAGTGGTTGGAGCTCACCTCAGGTCTGCAATGCTTGATCTTGACCTGCTGACAGGTCACACACTGTGCCACAAATCTGGCCACATCGGGCTTCAACCCTCCCCACTAATATGAACGTCTCAAATCCTGGTACATCTTACTCGTACCTGGGTGCACTGAATGTGGTGCCTCATCTCTAGACATCCTCTCTCGGATCCTCACCAAGGTCGGGCAGGTCTCTTGCTTTCGTTGGATCTCATTCAATAGATCAGGAAGAACCTCTAAGGTACTCAACTGAGCATCCTCATTAGGGAACTAAATGTCCAACTCTAACCAGACCAGGTCTCTTTGTAACTGATGCTGAACTGTTAGTCTCGCAATCGCCTTCTCTCGAGGCGTCTTCCTGCTCAGGGCGTCGGCGACAACGTTCGCCTTCCCCGGATGGTACAGAATCTCCAGAACAAAATCCTTGATCAGCTCAAGCCACCTACGCTGGCGGTTATTCAATTCCCGCTGCGTGAAAATATACTTCAGACTCTTATAATCTTTGAAGATCTAACATGTAGCACCATACATGTAATGTCTCCAGATCTTCAAGGCATGAATTACCGCTGCCAACTCCAGGTCATGAGTCGGGTAGTTCTCCTCATACGTCTTCAGCTATCTAGACGCATATCAATTACTCTGTCTCGCTGCATCAACACACATCCCAAGCCTAGCTTGGATGCATCACTGTAAACCACAAAATCTTTTGTACCCTCTAGCTGTGCCAAAATAGGAGCGGAAGTCAAACGTCTCTTCAGCTCCTCAAAACTCTGCCTTCACTGCTCAGACCATACAAATCTGGTAGTCTTCCTCAACAGGCTCGTCAGTGGACGGGCAATCACAGAAAATCCCTCCACAAAGCGTCGGTAATAACCGGCTAGGCCAAGGAAGCTACGTACTTCCTTGACGTTCGTCGGTGTCGTCCAGGCTGCTACTGACTCTATCTTCGCTGGATCAACCTTGATCCCCTCGGCGGAAAAAACATGACCCAGGAATGCTACCTATGGCATCTAGAACTCACACTAAGAGAACTTAGCATAAAGTTCTCTATCTCACAGAACTTGTAACACAGTCCTCAGCTGCTCTGCATGCTCCTCTCTGCTGCGAGAGTACACCAAAATGTCATCTATGAAGACTACCACAAACTGATCCAAGAAGTCGATGAATATGTTGTTCATCAACTCCATAAAGACTGTTGGGGAATTCGTAAGCCCAAATGGCATCACTACAAACTCGTAGTATCCATATCTGGTTTGAAAGGTTGTCTTGTGCACATCCTGCTCTTTCACCCTCAGTTGGTGATACCCTGAACGCAGGTCAATCGTGGAGAACACTGTAGCTTCTTGAAGTTGATCTAACAAGTCATCAATACGAGGCAATGGATACTTGTTCTTGATGGTCACCTTGTTCAGTGTAATCTATACACAGTCTCAACGATCCTCCTTCTTTTGTACGAAGAGGACAGGTGGTCCCCACGGGGATACGCTAGGGCGGATGAAACCATTCTCAACTAATTCCTCGAGTTGCTTCTTCAACTCCAGCATCTCGACAAGCGCCATCCGGTATGGGGCCTTCGAGATCGGTCTCGTACCAGGCTCTAACTCAATGCCAAAATCCATACTCCTCTGAGGCGGAAAACTAGACGGCTCAGCAAATACATCTGCAAACTCACGGACAACTGGGATATCCTCTAGTACTGGACTCTCTCCCTCCTTCATGGAATAACACCAGAAGGCCTCACAACCTTGTGCAATCAATCTCGTTGCCCGTATCGCACTGATAACCATGCATGACTTTCCAAGGTCCCAACCTCGGAAAAGCTTTATCTGGCCTAACTTGGTAGAGAGGGTCACCATCCTCCTACCTACATCTAACACTGCCTCATGTCTATCCATCCAGTCCATACCTAAAATGACTTCATCATGCACTAATGGCATGACAAAGAAGTCGACTAGTAACACACGAGTCCCCACAGAAATGGGACAATTACGGATCTCACGGATACCTCTAACCCTACTACCATCAGGTAACCCTATACTAAAGGGTATCCCCTCAGTTGTATCTAGACTCAGACGCTCAACACATGCATCAAATATAAAAGAATGCGTAGCTCCAGTAACAAACAAAACTCTAACAGGTAAACCATGAATCAGGCTGATACCTGTAGCAGTCGGTGTAGCTGGCTCCTCTGCACTCCTCAGCTAAAAAACTCTACCCTGAGCTCCTCTAGTATCAGTAATACTCCCACCACGACCTTTGCCTCTACTCGGCCTAGGAGCAGATCCCTGAGTAGTAGGACGATCTGGGACTCTCTGTTGTCCTTGTGTCTACTTCTGCGGAGGTGGTCTCTGCCCAACTCCCGCTACAATGGCGGCCTCGTACACTCTGGTCGCATATGTCCAGGATCACTACAGTTATAACACTGTCGTCCCTTATCTACAACCGGTGTAGATGAGGGGTAACTCGGGCATCTCTGGCCTCTCCCTGAACTAGCAACACCAACAGCCCCACTGGTCTGCCCAGTCCGTTGTCTCTTCTCAGACCCTATGGTCTAAGAAGTTCTCCTCTGTCCAGCCCGCTCCCTCTCATAATCGGAAGCTTTGTCCTGATAATCCATCAAGGACTCACAATGAAATCCCTCCATGTAGGCCCCGGTAGTATCCCTCAGTCGTCGGGAAAAGAGATATACATGCTGATCTGCAAGAGGTGAAGCTGGACCCAGCAAAGCCAGCTCCTCCTGGAATCTCCTAATAGCCTCTGAGACTGGTACATCATCGAAGCCAGCCACAACAAAATCTCGCAGTTTCTCCCTCCTCAATGAGGCAGGGCAGAAACGCTCTCTAATCATGCTCCTCATCTGATCATAACTAGTGACCTGACCCCGTACAGATCTCCACCAATGTTGTGCCAAGTCTCGGAACAAAGTCTGCACTAACTCTATATGTCTGTTCACGGGGCACCTAATAAACTCAAGAGTTGTGTCTACGTGTCCAATCCACAGCTCCACCTCCAATCCCACCTTCCCAGAGAAAGGGGGTACTCCCATCTGATGAAACACCTTCAACCAAGTATCTAGTTGAGGCCCTCTATGCTCCTCTAGAACCTGAGGAATCTCAGCAGCACGTGCTGGTACAACTGGCAACTAAGTAACCCCAAGGGATCTCCCAAATGATCCCTCCTGTGCTGGCAGATCAGGGGCACGTCTACCTGCTCTGGCAGCCTCCTCCACTCGCTTGATATACTCACGAAACTCTGATCCTCCCAAGGAGACACGATCCGAGTCATCCGACTGAACTCTCTATGATCTCTGTCTCGCGGCTGCACCGTTGCCAGTCTCAGGAACGACACTCTCAGCAACATCCTCATGAATCTCCTCCGCTGCACGTGGATCAACAGCGGGAATCCGACCCCGTCCTCAACCTTCTAGATGAAGAGGAGGTCTACCCCTACCTCGTCCAACTGCAGATAAGGCTCTAGTCCGAACCATCTGCAGAGGATATAAACCTAACTTAGAAGACTATATATATGCCATATGTGTATATATATATATATATATATATATATATATATATATATATATATATATATATATATATATATATATATATAAAGTCAATCACAACATCACATAAGGTAATATATATATATTGTCGAGATCTTTGGAGGGGTGATGGCTTCTCGTACACACTATCCTAAAACATTTGTACTCATTTCAAAACCAAAATCTTTTGAAAAGTCAGACCACTTTCGGGTTATGTTTATTTATCTATCCAACCTTTATCGCATATAGCAAGTGCCATTGTTGTCAACCTAAGGCTCTGATATCAACTTTGTAACACCCCGAATCCGTAGGACTCGAGGAGCTACTAGGCTAGGATCTCAAAATGGATCCTGACCCTAGCCTGACAACAAGTTCACTAGATCTTACAACAAGGCACATACAGATTAAAACCAAAACATAAAACTGTAATATATAAATCAAAGAGGTTTATACAAGGTACCGCTGAGTACAATCAAAACATAAAACTGTACATAACACAAGGTCCCAAATCCCACGTAATATCCTAGTGTACGGAGCCCTCAGCGGATCACCCCATCTGGATCACTCTACGGCTCTCCTAACCTGCAAAGGATCTACAACACGGTATAAAACCGTTCGCTAACCATACACATATATATAGAAGATGCATAAGAACAAACACACTTCAAGAAATCGTAAACATATAATCATTTTGTCACACATTACCCGGTTATTTATCTTTATATAGTCCAACACTCAAATAGTATAAATATCTACATATGAATATAGGTGACACGAGGAATATATATAATCCTCGCCTCTGAGTGCTATAGCCAGCTGGAGTGGTATAAGCGCACCTTCCCGTATACCATAAGGAGTGGTAAGTGCCCTTCCCGTATACCAAAACTGGCCTGACTACAGAGAACCTCCCAGACTCCACTACGGGATGAAAGGCAAGTTGTCACAGCCACTACAATGGGCGGTCACTAAACCAGTGGTCGGTAATAAACAATATCGCATGCTATAAAGCATATAACACACACCACTCATGCATACATCCAATATAAGGATGGTAGCTAAGTAAGTCCTATGGACTTACCTCAACCTCGAAGTACTCTCAACACGATCAACTCCAATCTAGAGGACAGCACTGCCTAATAACAAGGCATAACAAGATATCAAACTCCTATTCATCAAAGGGGTCACACCTAGACCCAAGGGATCCATAAGGATCATATCCAACTTATAAACCTCAAAGCCATAACCGGCATATATCAGTATCATACTCATCATCATTCTATCCTCCTACACATACCTAACATGCTACTAACCCGCTCATACTAGGAAAGGAAAGGATCATTACTACTCTAAGTAGATCCGGGACAAAACGCACTTGCGTGACAAGAGAGACGCAGGGGCGAAGCAAGGCAAACCGCAGGCGCGGCGACACACTGACGCAGGCGCGGTGACCGTGGCCGCAGGGGCGGCGGCTTCCGGGCGCGGGTGCGGTGACAAGCTTCCGCAAGGGCGGCGGTTCATGGGCGCGGGGCGGCGACAGTGCAGAACGGCCTTCCCCGACTTCTCTTCGACTCCTTACGTGAGGAACTCACGTCTTCAACATTCCATAACCACACACACATATACATACACATTCCACCATCAAAACATATCCAATCATAACTAATCCTAAGCTAAGGAAGAGGAATTCAAGAAAGAAGAAGAGTAGAAGAAGATGACTTACCACAACTGTGGTCCTAGGCAGCAAGGAAGAAACAAAACCACACTCTCAGCTGGCTCCCAAGCTCAGCAACATATCACACATCATCAACCAACAAAACCACACACAAACTCTTTCAAACTCAAGGAAGAACAAGAGCAAGATCAAGGAGGGAAGAAGAGAGAAGAAGAACATGAAGAAGCTGAAAAGGAAATGGGAAACCCTTGATTAGAAGCCAAGGACGACTTAAGAAGGAAGGGAGGAAAGGTAAAGCACAAGTCCAACCGGTCAACAAAGCCGGTTGCAGCCGCAAGAAACCGCAAGGGAGGTTCCCTGAGCCGCAGGGGTGGAAACCCGCTAGGGCGGCACAAAACACCTGTAGGGGCGGCTCAGCTCCTAAAGATCAAGGCTCTTACAATAATATTCCGGTCCGGACCATTTGTCAACACTTTTTAAAAAAGGACACCGAAACGGTCTGTTCTAGTTTGGACCAGAACGTATTTAACCAATAATAAATAAAAAATTTAAAAATCAAAATGGTCCGTACCGAACCATATTAGGTATATGACAAATATCATCAACAAGGTATAGAAGGATCATAAGGCGATGTTTAAGGACCGAACGATACTTAACCGGGGACATACATTGCTCAGCCCATCAGCGGGTAAAGCAAGAAGGAAATCTTGGCTATGTGCTGATTATAAACACTTAAAAAGTCGCTTTTTATCTAAGGGTCAAATCAAAATCATCTAACATCTCTTGCACGGTATTACCGAAAAGAGCACTCGTCAAAGCATGTTGGACATTAGGGGGACGGTGTTTTTGGCATTAAAAACAAAAAGATCGAAATCAGAATTAAAAGCTTGAAGGTTACCAAAAACTCCATAAAACTCAAAACTCGTATCTACTATTCCACTGTCCCGTAAAATGTTTTCTTGAAGGGTCCCAAGACTAGGCCCTAGAGGCCACAAAAGCAAAGAAAGAAGCCTCCATAGTTGAGTATAACTCAAGATCCCCAAACGAAATAGGCAAATAAGCAAGCCGTCACTAAAGATCCGAAAAAAAGGACCTCCACATACCACAACATTCTCAACTGATTCACGAAGCCTAACATCAATATAAGTTATTGCACTCTCCCAATGCTCCAAATAATAAGTCTTCGGGCCAACATACATATTAGAAACACCCATACAAGACGAAGCAGGAGAAGCTCACTATCAAGGTTCCTCAACTTTGGAAGAAGATGCATCAGGTCAACCGCCTAAATAACTCTCTTTATGACAAACTCTCTACCAAACTGATCGTTTCTACTCACTGCCCGTCCAACAACTAGCACCCATCACCGACCGTTTAATGTCTCCATTGCGTGAAGGTAAAAAAAAACGGAACTTCTAAGTACACGGCGGAATAATTAATTAACAAATGCACGACATTTACGGTTTTCGGAACCGTCACGCTTCCGGAAACGGTCTATTACGGTTTTCGGATACGAGTTTGTAACCCGTATCCGTATCACGTTCTTTGTTCCCAAAAAAAGCCGACGACCATTTCTTCAGTTTTTTACGAACTCCAACCAATTTCCGAGACGATCGAGAGCATGGATCAAGGTGGTGAGGATGGACGTCCATTCTAGAAGCGTAAACGTAGTCCGAGAGCGGTAATTTTACCATTTATTTCGATTACGATCGAGTTTTATCGATTAAGAGTTTTCGATTACGAGTTTTAGGGTTTTATTTTGTTGAAATTGAAGGCTTGAATTAGCTTGGAATCACGTAGAATAGGGTGTGAATTGCTTGTGTTGATTTATGTTGAACATTGGCCGGATTTGTAGAAGAACCACTAACGAACGCCATTAATGGCGTTTGTTCGCGGAAGATGAACAGTGGCTTCCACGGCCACGGTTTCCGGAACCGTGGAGCCACTATTCATCACATAATGCATTTTATGCATTATAATTCGATGATTTGAATTATAATGCATAAAATGCATTATTTTGAATTAAATTAAATTTTAAATTAAATTTAAATGAAATTAAATTAAAGTAAATTAAATATAAATTATAATTATAATTATAATTAAATTTAAATTTAACTTAAAGTAAATTAATTTAAATTAAATTAAATTGAATTAAAATTTCTTAAATTATAATTAAATTTAATTTAATTAAATAAAATAAATTTATAATTCGTATTAAATGAGATGTAATTAAATTAATTACTAATTGCATAAAATAAATTAAAATTAAATGTAAGTCGTATGACATTAAATTATATTTATATAAATACAATTAAATTAAATTAAAATAAATGTTATTCATATTAATTTCAAATAAATACTAATTAATTTCGACTGAGTTTAAATAAAATAAAATAAAGTTATTTTAATTTCAATTACTAATTATATAAAATAAAATAAATTTAAAATTAATTTGTATTAATTTAAATTAATTTTGAATGAACTTAAATAAAATAAATTCAATTAAATTTATTTGAAATTAAATTTAAATCGATATTATTCTAAGAGTAAATATTAGTTGCGATGGAGCGTCTCCGTCCTACGGCGTCGGTTCGTAGAGCAGGGTCGAGGTGGTGCGACACAGGCGGTACAAACACCGGTACAGGTGCCATACCGACTTTCAGCTTCCGATCCTTCTCCACGAGTCCGAGATACGGAGTTACCTTCGGTAACACCCCGAATCCGTAGGACTCGAGGCGCTACTGGGCTAGGATCTCAGAATGGATCCTGACCCTAGCCTGAAAACAAGTTCACTGGATCTTACAACAAGGCACAGATAGATTAAAACAATACATAATACTGATATATAAATATATACCAAAAGGTAATACAAAGTACTGCTGAGTACAAAGTCAAAATATAATCCGTACAACATAAACATCCCATATCCCACGATATCGCCCAGTGTACGGAGCCCTCAGCAGATCACCCCTCTGGATCACTCTGTAGCTCTCCTAACTTGCAAAGGATCTACAACACGGTACAAAACCGTTAGCTAACCATACACATATATAAGAAGATGCTATAGCACAAACACACATAAGGAATATTAACATATTATCATGCTATCACACATTTACCCGGTTTATTATCTTTATAACGTCAATCACTCAAATAGTATATAGATGTGTATATGAAAATATGTGACACGAGGTATGTATATAATCCTCGCCTCTGGGTGCAATAGCTAGCTGGAGTGGTATCAGCGCACTTTCCCGTATACCATATGCAGTGGTAGGTGCCTTTCCCGTATACCAGATCTAACTAGCTTACAGAGAACTTCCCAAACTCCACTACGGGATGAAAGGTAAGTTGTCACAGCTACTACAATGGGCGGTCAATATAACATAGGTCGGTAATGAACTATATCGCATGCTACAAAACATATAACAAACACCACTCAAGCATACATCCAATATAAGGATGGTAGCTAAGTAAGTCCTATGGACTTACCTCAACCTCTAAAGTATTCTCACTACGATCAACTCTCAATCAGGTCCACTCCAAATTGGAGGACAGTACGGCCTAGTAACAAGGCATAAGAATGTATCAACTCATAACCCTCAAAGCCATAACCGGTATATAGATATATCACATCCTCATCATTCTATCCTCGTACACATACCTATCATGCTACTAACCCGCTCATACTAGGAAAGGAAAGGATCTACCTAACTCTAGGTAGACCCGGGAAAAGACGCACCTACGTGACGGAAAGACGCAGGGGCGGAACAGGCAAGGCGCATGCGCGGAATGACGCAGGTGCTGGCGCTGTGACCGTTGCTGCGGGGGCGGTAGCTTCTGTCCGCGGGTGCGGTGACACGTCTTCCGCAGGGGCGGCGGCTTCCAGGCGCAGGGGCGGCGACAGTGCAGAACGTAATCCCGCGAGTTCTCTTCCACTCTTCACGTGATCAAATCACGTCTTATCTCATCCAAAATCATACACATGCATATACATACATATACTAACATTAATCTATGATCAAACATCTAATTCTAAGGTAAGGGGAAAGAATCAAAGGAAGAAAGAAGAGAAGAAGAAGGATGGAGCTTACAACAACTGTGGCCTAACCAAGAACTGATCACAACTAACACCTCAGCTGGCTTCCAGGCTCAGCAAACATGCATACCATCACCAACAACAACACACCAAACCACTTCCAAACTCAAGGAAGCTCAAGATCAAGGGAAGAAGAAGAAGAAGCAAGAAGGACGTAGGGGCTGGAAAGGAAAAATAGATGAAAATGAAACCCTTGCTCACCAAGGTAAGAAGTAAGGAAAAGAGTAAAGCACGAGTCAACCGGTTAACAAAACCGGATGCAGCCGTAGGAAACCGCGGGGGCAGTTCACTGGGCCGCGGGAGCGGGAATCCGTTGGGGCGGTACACATGTCTGCGGGGGCGGCTAAGGTAATCTCGACTAAGCTAAATCTCGGCTAAGGCAAACGCGCTCCAAAAGACTAAGGCTCTTACATCTCACCCCCCTAAAAACAAGTTTCGTCCCGAAACTTGCAAAGTCTTGAAACCACTCAGACTAAAAAGCCGAGGTACAACTCTCTCTATAACCTCAAATATAAGCATGGAGGAAAAACATCTCCAGCAACACTATGTCCATCAAAATAGCATGGAGGAATGAACCATCTCCAGCTAAACCTATCACATCATAATAGAATGGAGAAAAGAACCATCTCCAGCTATAAACAATAATCATACTAGTACAACAAGACCTAGTAAGATTATATATCACATCAAGCTAGTATGAAAATAAACACATCATAGCATATAAGCACATAACACTCACCAAGGTAGTACTAAGATCTACTCGGTGATCCTACTGGTGAATCTAACTCAGCATAAAACTCTGTATAGTTCCTCTGGATACTATCCTCAGTCTCCCATGTAGTCTTCTCGGGTCCTCGTCTCGACCATTGTATCTTCAGCATAGGAATATACTTAGAACGCAGGCGTCTCATACCTCGTTCTAAGACTGCAACAGGATGTTCTACAAAAGTGTTGTCCGGCTCGACCACCAGATTATCATAACTCACGATATGTCTCGGATCTGGTATGTACTCCCTCAGCTTAGACACGTGAAATACAAGGTGAATACCCTCTAATCTCGAAGGCAAGGCTAATCTGTATGCCTCGCTCCCAACCCGATCCAAAATCTCAAATGGTCCGACATATCGGGGACTCAGCTTCCCCTTAATGCCGAAACGCCTAACACCTCGTGTCGGGGACACTCTCACCCACACATGGGCTCCAACTCTGAACTTTAGAGGTCTTCGCCTCTTATCTGCATACGACTTCTGACGGCTCTAGGCAGTCAGCATCCGCTCTCTAATCAGTGCTACTCGAGCCACATCATCCTGAATCTTATAAGGTGTCAAGCCACTACAACGCCTCATATGGGGCCATCCCAATAGATGCATGCCAGCTGTTGTTGTATGAGAACTCAACTAGTGGGAGGTGATCCGTCCACACTTGTCCCCAATCCAAAACACAAGCTCGCAGCATGTCCTCCAACGTCTGAATGGTCCTCTCTGACTGACCATCTGTGTGAGGATGAAATGCAGTAGTAAAGTGTAAACTCGTCCCCAGGACAGTCTAAATCTGCTGCCAGAATCTCGAGATAAATCGTCCATCTCTGTCTGAGACGATCGTCCTCGGTACACCATGGAGTCTCACTATCTGCCTAGTGTACTCCTCAGCTAATCTGCTCACCGGCCACGTTTCCCGGATAGGAATGAAATGTGCCGTCTTCGTCAATCTGTCTACAATCACCCAGATAGCATCAAAACTCCAGCTTGGTCTAAGCCCAGTAACAAAATCCATGGTGACATCCTCCCACTTCCTCAATGGAACAGGAAGTGGATGGAGCTCACCTCCAGATCTGCAATGCTCTATCTTGAGCGGCTGGCAGGTCGCACACTGGGCCACAAATCTGGCTACATTGGGCTTCAGCCCTCCCCACCAGTATAAGCGTCTCAAATCCTAATACATCTTACTCGTACCTGGATGTACCGAGTAAGGGGTGCAATGAGCCTCATGTAATATCCGCTGAAGTAAATCTGCATCAGCAGGTATACAAACGCGACCGCTGCGCCTCAATACTCCATCTAATCCTAGCAGGAACTGCGGTGCCTCATCCCGAGACATCCTGTCTCGTATCCTCATCAATGTCGGGCAAGTCTCCTGCTTTTGTTGGATCTCACTCAACAGATCAGGTAGAACCTCTAAAGTACTCAATCGGGCATCCTCATCAGGAAACTGGATGTCCAGCTCTAACCAAACCAGATCTCTCTGTAGCTGATGTTGAACTGTCAGCCTCGCAATCGCCTGCTCTCGAGGCGTCTTCTTGCTCAGGGCGTCGGCGACAACGTTCGCCTTCCCTGGATGATACAAACTCTCCAGATCAAAGTACTTGATCAGCTCGAGCCACCTACGCTGGCGGTTATTCTATTCACGCTGCGTAAAAATGTACTTCATACTCTTATGGTATGTGAAGATCTGACATGTTGCACCATATAAGTAATGTCACTAGATCTTCAACGCATGAACTACCGCTGTCAACTCCAGATCATGAGTCGGGTAGTTCTCCTCATACGTCTTCAACTGTCGACATGCATAAGCAATCACTCTGCCCCGCTGCATCAATACACATCCCAAGCCTAGCTTGGATGTATCACTGTAAACTACAAAATCCTTTGTACCCTCTGGCTGTTCCAAAATAGGAGCAGAAGTCAGACGTCTCTTCAACTCCTCAAAACTCTGCCTGCACTGCTCAGTCCACACAAATCTGGTGGTCTTCCTTAGTAAACTCGTCAATGGACGAGCGATCATAGAAAACCCTTCCACAAAATGTCTATAATAACCGGCTAGGCCAAGGAAGCTACGTACCTCCTTGACGTTCGTCGGTGTCGTCCATGCTACTACTGCCTCGATCTTCGCCGGATCAACCTTGATCCCCTCGGCGGAAACAACATGACCCAGGAATGCTACGTCTGGCATCCAGAACTCGCACTTAGAGAACTTAGCATAAAATTCTCTATCCCGTAAAACCTGCAAGACAGTCTTCGGGTTTCCTGCGTGCTCCTCTCTACTACGAGAATACACCAGAATGTCATCTATGAAGACCACCACAAACCGATCCAGGAAGTCGATAAAGATATTGTTCATCAATTCCATAAACACGGCTGGGGCATTCGTAAGCCCAAATGGCACCACTACAAACTCGTAGTGTCCATATCTGGTCCAGAAAGTTGTCTTATGTACGTCCTGCTCCCTCACCCTCAGCTGGTGATACTCTAAACGCAGATCAATCCTGGAAAACACAGTCGCTCCCTGAAGCTGATCTAACAAATCATCAATACGAGGCAGTGGGTACTTGTTCTTGATGGTCACCTTATTCAGTTCTTTGTAATCAATGCACAGTCTCAACGATCCGTCCTTCTTCCGTACGAAGAGGACAGGTGCTCCCCATGGAGACACACTAGGGCGGATGAAGCCCTTCTCAGCCAACTCCTCGAGTTGCTTCTTCAGCTCTAACATCTCGACAGGCGCCATCCGGTATGGAGCCTTCGAGATCGGTCTCGTACCAGGCTCTAAATCAATGCCAAAATCCATACTCCTCTGAGGCGGTAAACTGGACGGCTCAGCAAATACATCAGCAAAATCACAAACAACTGGGATATCCTCTAATGCTGGACTCATCCCCTCCTTCATGGCTTCGAGATCGGTCTCGTACCAGGCTCTAAGTCAATGCCAAAATCCATACTCCTTTGAGGCGGTAAACTGGACGGCTCAGCAAATACATCAGCAAAATCACAAACAACTGGGATATCCTCTAATGCTGGACTCATCCCCTCCTTCATGGCATAACACCAGAAAGCATCACAACCCTGTGCAATCAGTCTCGCAGCCCGTATCGCACTGATAACTATGCCAGATTTTCCAAGGTCCCAGCCTCGGAAAACCTCTATCTGTCCTAACTCGGTAGAGAGGGTAACAATCCTCCTACCTACATCTAAGACAGCCTGATGCCTATCCATCCAATCCATACCTAATATGACTTCTTCATGCTCTAAGGGCATGACAAAGAAGTCCACAAGTAATACACGGGTCCCTACAGAAATGGGACAATCACGAGTATCACGGGTATCTCTGACCCTACGACCATCGGGTAACCCTAATACTAAAGGGTATCCCCTCAATCGTATCTAATCCCAAACGCTCTACACATGCATCAGATATAAAGGAATGTGTAGCACCCGTATCAAACAAGACTCTAACAAGTAAATCATGGATCAGAATGGTAACTGTAGCAGTCGGTGCAGCTGGCTCCTCTGCACTCCTAAGCTCAAAGACTCGACCCTGTGGTCCTTTGGTATCAGTGGTGCTCCCACCATGGCCTCTGCCTCTACTCGGCCCAGGAGCAGATCCCTGAGTCGTAGGGCGATCTAGGACTCTCTGTTGTCCTTGATGAGATGAAGCTCCGCCCTGTCGGCAGTAAACAGCTCGGTGACCCTGCCTACCAAAGGTGTAGCAAGTCACTAGTGGCCTCCTGCACTCGGGTCTCAAATGTCCTGAATCACCACAGTTAAAACACTAACGTCCCTTATCTACAGCCGGTGCAGATGAGGGGTAACTCTGGCGTCTCGGGTCTCGCCCGGTACCAACCGCTCCACCAGTACTACTGTTCTGTCCAATACGCTGCCTCTTCTCAGACCCTCTGGTCTGAGAAGCTCTCCTCTGTCCAGCTCGCTCTCGCTCATAATCGGAAGCCCGGTCCTGATAGTCCATCAAGGACTCACAGTGAAATACTGCCATGTAGGCCCTGGTAGTATCCCTCAGTCGTCGGGAAAACAAATATACATGCTGATCTGCAGGAGGTGCAGCTGGACCCAACAATGCCAGCTCCTCCTGAAATCTCCTGATAGCCTCGGAGACTGGTACATCCTCAAACCCGACCTCCACAAAATCTCGTAGTTTCTCCCTCCTCAGTGAGGCAGGGCAGAAACGCTCTCGAATCATAGTCCTCATCTGGTCATAACTAGTGACCTGACCCCATACTGACCTCCACTAGTACTGTGCCAAATCCCTGAACAGAGTTTGCACCAAATCTACCTGTCTGTCTGCTGGACATCTAATTGACTCGAGAGGTGAGTCCACATGTCCGATCCAAAGCTCAACCTCTTACCCCACCTTCCAAGAGAAAGAGAGTACTCCCATCTGATGAAATGCCTTCAACCAGGTATCTGGTCTAGGCCCTCTATAATCCTCTGTAACTCTAGCAGTCTCAGCAACAGGTGCCTGAGCAGCTGGCATCTGAGTAACTCCATGGGATCTCCCAGATGATCCCTCATGTTGCTGGCAAATCCGGGATAGGTCTACCTGCTCTGGCAGCCTCCTCTACTCGCCAGATGTACTCACGGAACTCTGGTCCTCCCATGGAGACATAATCCGAGTCACCTGACTGAACTCATTGTGGACCCTGTCTCTGTCTCCCAGCCATGCCGTTCCCAGTCTCAGGGACGACACTCTCAGCAACCTCAGCATGAACCTCCTCTGCTACACGTGGGTCAACAGCAGGAACTTTGCCTCGTCCTCTACCTAGAGGGGGTCTACCTCTACCTCGTCTAGCTACAGGTAAGGCTCTAGTCTGAACCATCTACAAAAGACGTAAACCTAACTTAGAAGGCTATATATATGCCATATGTATAGATATATATCAAATCAATCACAACAAAATATCTATATGTATCTATACTGTCGAGATCTTCAAAGGGGCGATGACTCACGTACACGATATCCCAAAACATTTTTGTACTCATTTCAAAACCAAAACCTTTTAAAAATTCAGACCCCTTTCGGGTTTTGTTTATTTATCTACCCAACCTTTATCGCAAATAGCAAGTGCCATTGTTGTCAACCTAAGGCTCTCATACCAACTTTGTAACACCCCGAATCCGTAGGACTCAAGGCGCTACTGGGCTAGGATCTCACAATGGATCCTGACCCTAGTCTAACAACAAGTTCACTATATCTTACAACAAGGAACAGATAGATTAAAACAAAACATAAAATTGATATATAAATATATACCACAAGGTAATACAGAGTACTGTTGAGTACAAAGTCAAAATATAATCCGTACAACATAAACATCCCATATCCCACGATATCGCCCCAGTGTACGGAGCCCTCAGCAGATAACCCCTCTGGATCACTCTACAGCTCTCCTAACCTGCAAAGGATCTACAACACGGTATAAAACCGTTAGCTAACCATACACATATATAAGAAGATGCTAGAACACAAACACACATCAGGAATAATAACATATTATCATGCTATCACACATTTACCCGGTTTATTATCTTTATAACGTAAATCACTCAAATAGTATATAGATCTGTATATGAAAATATGTAACACGAGGTATGTATATAATCCTCGCCTCTGCGTGCAATAGCTAGCTGGAGTGGTATCAGCGCACTTTCCCGTATACCATATGGAGTGGTAGGTGCCCTTCCCGTATACCAGATCTAACTAGCTTACAGAGAACTTCCCAGACTCCACTACGGGATGAAAGGTAAGTTGTCACAGCCACTACAATGGGCGGTCAATATAAAATAGGTCCGTAATGAACTATATCGCATGCTACAAAGAATATAACAAACACCACTCAAGCATACATCCAATATAAAGATGGTAACTAAGTAAGTCCTATGGACTTACCTCAACCTCTGAAGTATTCTCACTACGATCAACTCTCAATCAGGTCCACTCCAAACTGGAGGACAGTACGGCCTAGTAACAAGGCATAAGAATGTATCAACTCATAACCCTCAAATCCATAACCGGTATATAGATATATCACATCCTCATCATTCTATCCTCGTACACATACCTATCATGCTACTAATCCGCTCATACTAGGAAAGGAAAGGATCTACCTAACTCTAGGTAGACCCAAGACAAGACGCACCTGCGTGACGGAAAGACGCAGGGGCGGAACAGGCAAAGCGCAGGCGCGGAATGACGCAGGCGCTGGCGCTGTGACCATTGCCGCGGGGGTGGTAGCTTCTGTCCGCGGGTGCGGTGACACGTCTTCCGCAGGGGCGGCGGCTTCCAGGCGCAGGGGCGGCGACAGTGCAAAACGTAGTCCCGCGAGATCTCTTCCACTCTTCACGTGATCAAATCACGTCTTCTCTCATCCAAAATCATACACATGTATATACATACATATACTAACATTAATCTATGATCAAACATCTAATTCTAAGCTAAGGGGAAAGAATCAAAGGAAGAAAGAAGAGAAGAAGAAGGATGGAGCTTACCATAACTGTGGCCTAACCAAGAACTGATCACCACTAACACCTCAGCTGGCTTCCAACATTAGCAAACATGCATACCATCATCAACAACAACACACCAAACCACTTCCAAACTCAAGGAAGATCAAGATCAAGGGAAGAAGAAGAAGAAGCAAGAAGGATGTAGGGGCTGGAAAGGGAAAGGAGATGAAAATGAAACTCTTGCTCAGCAAGGTAAGAAGTAAGGAAAAGAGTAAAGCACGAGTCAACCGGTCAACAAAACCGGCTGCAGCCGCTGGAAACCGCGGGGGCGGTTCATTGGGCCGCGGGAGCGGGAATCTGCTGGGGCGGCACACATGCCTGCGGGGCGGCTAAGGTAATCTCGACTAAGCTAAATCTCGGCTAAGGCAAACTCGGTCCAAAAGACTAAGGCTCTTACACCTTCCCCCTCGTATCACACTAAGGAGGTGGATGAGGGCGAGGCGGAGGAGATTGTTGGACCTTCACGTACACCTCCTACACAGGCATAGGAGATTGCCGGACCTTCATGTACCCCTTCTACACAGGCAAAGGCAGAGGAGGAGGATGTACACTCATCTTGAAGAGCATATAGTTGTACCGATCGATGAGGACATTCCATATGCCGACCACGTGGAGGATGCTTTCATCCCGACCGATAGAGACCGGGTTATTGCTGACACGGGAGCACCGTTGACACAGGAGGTGTTGACATATTATGCTACTCATAGGGCTCGCGGAGTATGGATTGGAGAAGTAAATAAATGGATCACAATTGTAACAAATTACCTTCAATTATATTGCAATGAAATTTTTGATTAAATGTAAACCTGTTTATGAATGAGGACTACAGGAAGCCCATTACGGCATTGAGGCGAGTCTTGGACATTGGCCATCTGAGGGGGTGGATATCAGATGCTGATAGATTGGACCCCGGTTCTGGGTTTGGTCTAGCATCTAGGAGCGGTCTCACTAATTTACTGGACATCTCCTTTGCTGGTGTGGATCATGCCTTGATCCCTGTATTTCTCGAGAGATGACATCCAGAGACCAGTAGTTTTCATCTACCATGGGGTGAGATGACCATTACTCTCCATGATGTTGTTGTTATTATGGGGCTTAGGATTAACGGAGAGGTCATGTTGACACCACTTAGCAGACGGGACCGTAATGTATGGTTGGCTAGGGTATTCCGTATGACTGAGGGCGAGGCAAATGGTCATCATTCTGCGGTGTCTATTGATCTCAGGATTGCATACTAGATTATTCGTCGATCACCAAACACCCCAGCCCATGAGATTGCTTCAGTCTTCCTTCTTTTTTTTTCTTGGGGTCCACCTTGTTCGTCGATAAGTCGACGATCAAGATCCGACCGTGGTTGATCGATTTTGTATGAGACCACGGGCCCACAGGAGGATTTGCATGGGGCACCGGATCGGAGTCTTGTCATATATGTACTACTACTCACTACTACAAATAGAACTACTTTAATATGGTCTCTTCTAATGATATTAATACTACTTTTTCGGCCTATTTGTCCTATAGGATGATGGGTGATGCGTCACGACTCAGAGTGAGGACCATTGGTGGTTGCACATCTTTGTCACAGGTATTATTTTAGCTCTATAATAATTTTGTTTATTTTTTGGGAAATACTAACAATCTTTTTGTTCATTTTTTGATATATGCAGATTTCCCCTCGCTTGGGTGTTTTGCGCCCGAGGATCCAGCATTGCACGGAGCAACTCGATGGGCCTCGAGACTATCTATCCCAAAGACACCAGCACAAACACTAGAGAGGCTGAGATCCCTACGTACCCAACTAGACCAAATGTGAGCAGAGGACATCAAGTTTATGCCAGAGTTCTAGATTTTGAGGGCGAGTTCGCATTATCCACCTACAGAGGCATGATCCAGATAGACGACATTGTGGAGCCATACATGCCTGACAGGGTACTCCGGCAGTTTGGATTTGTGCAGACCATCTCAGAGGAGAGGATCACACCTTACCTAGAGGTTCGTCCAGAGACCGGAAAGGGTCACAAGGTCCTATTCAACTCCATTGAGAATAGATGGGATAGCAGACACGACGCCACGAGTAGAGTATCACTTGTAGGTCGGATTCCGGCACTTGATCCATGGACTGTATCGGCGGACTACATGGACTGGTTTCAGTTACTTGTGTCACCCGTTTGTCTTACCCTCCTCAGCGGTTCAGATTCCCCACCGGAGCGCCCTCCTCCAGTTCTAGTTTCAGATACTAGGGTACGTCATCATTAAATGTAGTCTGTAGATTTGTATCCTTACTACAATAAATTATGTTTGTATCATTGCAGCGTCTACACATACTACAGGCTAGTCTTAGAGATCTCATAGCACGTGGTGGGCCTGTTCCAGTTTCAGAGATTCAGAGGATCTATGACGAGTCTATTGCACATCAGGTCCCTATTGCACAGACTCGGGTTAGGGCGTCGTAGCCCATACGTGATTAGTTGGACGACGTCGATTTTTGTATATTGGCTCGTGTTCATGTATATATACTCGGAGGTTATTTCTTTTGTACTTCGGTTTGTTTATATATATATATAACTGTTTAATACTTATATCAATGTTTAACACATAATACGAATGAATAACATCCAACAAGTCCATCGATTACTTAATAATATAAAGGAGTTCACATGGATATGAAGGAACATCAATACGAAGGAACAACATCTAACTACTCTATAGTGTTTGAATGGACTTGTACTTTTCTTGGACATCCTTCTTTGTACCTCTTTATCCTATCACGAAAAGGAATATCCCATCCATTCACGCTTGCATAATGAAAATGTTTCCATGGAGGGGACAACTTTGGTAATGGTGAATCGGGTTTCAGCCATGCCTGCAAAAAATAGATTTAAGGATTTCAATCAAACAATATAAATTCATATTGTGGGAAACAAATTCGTAAACAAAATGCACGAACTTTTGTTAGTGGCTCTTGATTCTCTACCGTTGCAGCCAAAGGTAAACAAGTCTCGGACATTCCCCAAGTACCACCACAACGCAATGATAATACGTTGCGGCTATCAGAGGAATTACTGGTTGCTTAAACCAATTCTCCGGTCCGCAAGGAACATTTTCAGTCCAATAAATAGTTTCAAGGAGTTCATCCATAGTCCATTGGGTTGACGTTTGTTTCCATTAAACGAAGAAAGATAAAAGATCAAGGAACATAACAAATACTCACAATAATTATACAAAAATGACTAAGAAAAGAAATGAGATACATACGACTTGGTAGAGATCCTTCTTCATGTATAACTCCGATGCCATGTCCTTTTTTATGATCAAATAATTTTTCCTTGGTATGTCCAGAAACAACAACGAGGGCTCTATATCCAAAATGTCCATCGGGTTTTACATCTACAACTTTGAGGATGAATGGTTTCATGAACAACGGCATCTGACCATCCTTGAAGCGATAGACCCTAGTTCGTCGAGAGATAGCTTTCTCGGCAAGTGGTTGAGTGCACGGAGTTTGTTCCTCTAGGTTGGGCTCCTCAATCGTAATCCCACTTTGTAGGCCTAATTTGGGTGGACGACCCTAGGGATGTGGACGTGTTGACCTTGGACCATGCTCGAACCCACTAGGATCTCTCCTTGTTGAACGCATACCATATTTCGTAGGTCTTCCTTTAGCTTGTACTTGTTGTTGCGGTTCCCTCATGTTTGTCCTTCCCGGATTCATCATATCCTCATATGCGGAAGCCATCCGCTCAATCTGATCGTCGGTCAACAAATCGTCATCCATCTGCTCCCTGAAGTTGTTTAGCGACACAATGTTTGGATCAATGTGAACAACATCATCAGGTATGATCGGATTCACCTTCTCCCAACGTACTTGCCTCCATGGATGTATTTGATCCAAACGAATCAGCATCCGATCCCTAATAGCAATGAAAAACTCATGTCACAAGGTAATCCATGAGCTTCCCTCCAATATGAATCGTGACATGTTGTTAGACTCCTAATTTTTCTTCTCCTTCTCATAGATCTCCAACAACAACTCGAAGAACTCGTTGCTTACTTTGTTTCGGAGCAAATCAAATATTGGAACACTAACATCCAACAACATTTTCTCGCGTGAAGTCTCTATGGATGCTTCAATCTTTCCAATTTGATCGACTACCATTAAGTCGATGTTGTCCACAAGCAGTTGAAATCCTTGCACGCTAGAACGCAACGTTCTCTTCAACAAAGAGTGTGCGAACTCACACCTACATATCATTATAGAATCAGTACAATTAATACTATAAGATCAACGATAAATGTAGGTTTGAGATCTTACGCGTTTGTTGTCCTCGTGCCAAAATGAAGATACAAGTCACACCATGCGCGAATAATTGCCTCCTTGTATGGAATCATCCATGTGGTCTCCAAATACTCCATCAATCTCAGGTAACTTTGCCAAGCAACTTTCATCTCAGCCAAGCGCCTCTCGTAACTCGCCGATGATCGGGATTCAAACAGGACATTGTTATCTCGTGCTTCCAAGGATCGTGTCATTGCCTAAGCTCTTTGGTTAATGTTGCACTTGACATGAGATGTCCTAATTATGTGCTTCACATCTGGAAAGACAACTCCTAGTGCATAAATAAGACCAAGCTCTCTATCGTCACAATGACTCCCGGTGTAAAATTTCTGCACACATGTCGGAGTCTCCTTAATGCCCACTCGTAGTGATTCGAGTTTTCCTCAGTCATGAAGACAAATGCTATTGCGAACGTCTTCCTCGTGCTAGTAATTCCAACGATCTCTAACAACGGCATCTTGTACCTACATATTTTGAGGCACAATCAAGACTCTAATGTCCAATTAAACTAAAATAACAAAAATGTTCATGTAATATGAAGACACTCAAAAACAAAATTAATGTTAACACTTACTCGTTCGTCTTGTATGTCGTGTCCATTATGATGACATAAGGAAATAAGCTGAGGAGATGCTTGGAATCTGGATGCATGATGAAAAAATCTGAAATTTCATCAGATTGTGGACATCTTCTCACATTCACATAGTAACGACGGTTTTGTAGACTGTGTAGTGCTTGTTGGAGTGGGCATCGTCCTTCAGCTTGTAGCATCGTGATCTTCAATTCAGCTTTGTGTATTTGTCTCATGGAAATAACATTGTTGGGATCATCCAACTGTAGTGACTTCAAAATATCGCATGGCTTTAAACCTGACCCGAGTTCACGTCCGACCTTCCGAAACTGTTTCGGCGTCAATCGGCCAACAAAAGTATGTCCCTTCAATTTCTCGAGAAGTGTATGGTTGTGCACTCCACATTTAACATGCAACGTCCATTTATCAATTTTGCTTTGTACGCCCTCAAGCTCAAATGAACACCCGTCTTTTATCAATTTACGTGCTCGCTTAGATGACTGCTCAACATCTAGATCAACATCTATCTTCTTCTCCGAAACGTTCGCATGTCAACCAAAATGTAACGAGCCCACTCCCATTTCTCCATGACCTACTTGTGACAAACACCATATTCATAGTTCCTCCCATGAAACGAGCCCAATCAACCATTGACTCTCGATCGTAGAAATAGCCGTTGATTTCAAACATTCGACTATAATCGGTCCCTTCATCACGTGAATAAATCGGAAGACCCTAATTGAAAATAGATAGAATAAAATAAAAAATTCCCGCTGTAATTACAAACTTACAAAAATATTATTACCTCAAAATGTGGAAGAAATTCATCCGGTTGACTGAATTTTGAATCATCGAAAGGCATCAAAATCTCTTCATCGTCTTTTGTCGCCATTTTCGCTACCAATTTTTTTGAGAATTTGGGTGAAAGTTTATTCACTTCCCTCCTCTATCCCTCTCAATATATAATGAATCCACTGGCTAAATTCAACGTTCCAATTCCAACGGCTATTTTTTTCAAAGCCGAAATCATAATTTCCACGGTTAGGGTTCCGGACCCGTCACGGTTCCAAAAACCGTGACCATGGAAAATTTCTCACGGTTGCGGTTTTCGAAACCGTGACGGATCCGAAAACCGTAAACGTCTTACATTTGTTAATTCCTCCGCCGTGGCTTTGAAATCGGGAAAAAAAAAAGAAGCTAAGGTGTGAGAACATTCGACTTTGACCCAGTCCGTTGCCACTGCCGTAATGCGCTTTGCATATTTGGAACTTTTGTCATCGTTTTGCCTCAGTGGAAGCTTCTTTTTCTTTACGCGTGTAGACATACGTGTCTGCTCCCCCACAGTCACCGTCATCTCCTCTTCAGATATGGCAATCTCTTTACGGATTTTCCCTCTATGTCCTCACCGTCTGCCTCTCATGCAACTGAAGTAAGATTCATACCACCTTTTTGTAAATTACTGGACTCGAAAATCTCATTGTTAGGTTTGAAGCTTCTCCTCTCGTAATTATCTAATTTTCATTTGATTTTGATTCATTCAGGAGGTGGTTTGAAGAACTCAATTAATCCGTCAATGACGAGTGATCTCAACACCGTTTTGGATCTTCCTCCGCAATTGTGACCTCGCAGGTTGGCCTCTATCTCTTGTTGTTTATAATTCATGATTGTAATTTTATTTCCTCTGTCTTCAATTTCCGCTTCAATTTATGTTTGTGCTCCGTCAATTGAATTTGGGTGGAAACTCTAATATTAATCCTAACTTGGGCAAAATATTCAAAAAAAGGAAGGAGAAGCTTATCAAACTGCTTTGATGATGGATTCTAGGCTCCATTCAATCTTCTTCTTACTTTGTAATTCCGCTTTTCTCAAAACCTAACTTCCTACTTAGTGACAATTTTGAGTTCGTTAAATCCAATTTTTATTTTAGATATTTTGAGTTCGTTAAATCCAATTTTTATTTTAGATATTTGATTTGTTTGAGACCTGATTCTACTCTCATCGGTTTCAAATCTTTTTTCTTTCGTTAAACTATTTGTGGTTAATGATCTGATTTATGGTAACTCAACTCGTCTTCTTTTGTAAGCTTCCTTCTCTTAATTTACCGTATCCGATTTATGGTATTCGAAACCTAATAACATCACTTTATAAGCCTTGTGGAAGATATTAACCCTATCTTCAGTTCTAATTACAACTTAAATGGAGTATAAGAGAGGAGGGCCTATTGTTTTGAGGATGATCTCGACCGAAATACGATCCTAGCCTTTTCGGGGGTGTATTTAATAAGAATTTATAGGAATTTTTTGGAGTTTAAAAGTCGATGGGTATTCAATATAGATTTTTAAAAGTCCATATAAATCTTTTGATATTCAATTAGGATTTTAAATTTTCCATAAAATTTCTATGGTATTTAAAAGTTTCTTAATTGAAAAAGAATTTATTGTTTCATTGATTTTTGTAGGATTTTTTTATTACTTATAAATCCTACAGAAGTCTTCCCCCAATACATAAGATTTTCACGCCAAACTACAGTACTGAAGAATCCTAACGACCAAATCAACGTTTTTGAGCGTTTTCGAGTGCTTGGACTTAGGGTTGTGCAAAATTGACCCGGACGGGAAAACCCGACCGGACCGAACCGATTTTTCCCGGTCCAGTCCGGTCCCTGGTCTAGGAATTTAGGAAATTCCAGTCCCGGTCCAATTCCGGTTCGGTCCCGGTCCGGACCGGTAAACCGGGTCGGACCGGAATTTTTTTTATATATATTTTTATTAAATTAAATTTATATATTTTAAGAAATCGTATATATTTTGTATATATTTAATAAAAATATATACTCTTTGATTTTTTTTTGTTATTTGCAAAAATATACATGTATTTTATATTAATTTTATTTTATTCCGGTCCGAATCTGGTCCAGACTGGAATGGACTGGACCGTTACGGTCTGGTCCCCGGTCCAAGTTTTTAAAATTTCCGGTCCACCGATACGGACCGGGACCGGCAATTCCGGTCCGGTCGTGACCGGATGCTCAACCCTACTTGGACTGTGCATCGTCGGAGGTTAGTTCTTTCTCGTGCTTTCCGTCATGTTGATTGTATGTACTTCGAGTGCTTGGGTTCGTCTTACTGATCTGTCATAAGAAACGTGTGAGTGTTCCTCTCAGTTTTCTCTTTTCATTTTGCGATTTCTGCGGTTCGGAAAAAACATTGTACCGTATGTATTCTTTTATTTTTTTTGTTTATGCAGTCTCGGTATATGTATATATAAGTAGATGATTAAAGTATTTTCTGTGTTCTGCAGTCCAATTGCACTTTTCCATATGCCTTAATATATTATATATATATATATTGCTATATAATTAATCATAAAATCAATAGGCAATCGATCGAAAATCAATAGAAATTATTTGATAAGTAGGTACCTAAGCTTACTTACAATAGAAATTAAAATGCTTATGGTGGTTGTGAATTTTAATTGATTGATAATTGTATGTTATTTTTCTAGATGATTTCTTTTGATCATGGATAAGTTATTAGTATATCAACTAATTAAAAATTTACTATATAAACTAGTCATACTACATGGATAATTTCTTTTGGCCATGTATTAATCTGATAGAATTTGACAAAATCTGTATTAACTCTATATAGAATTAAAATATCCACGGAATCAGCAAATTCTATGAATTATTAAAATTCAGTCAAAATCTTTAAAATTCTAAATTGAATACACCCCGATCATCTATATAAGATAAGGAAAACAAACGTCAAGAGTTTAGATGCATAAACCTAACATTTTTTTTTTCTTCTTGTGAACGATCCATCCATGTTCTCCTGCTTCTATTGCAGCAGGTAATTGCGCTCACTCTTTGTTTATCGGAATGAAAAAACTATGTTTTTTAAAAGCCTACCATATTTGATCCCTTTTCCTATACTAGGGGTGGCTCGCGTGGCGTAATATGCACGTCGTGTGTGCTGCCTGTGTATGTGTTTCTATGTCATACTTTCGGAAAGAGGTTTTTGTATTCGTGCAACTATGGCAGAAGCGAGACATAAGTTGAAAAAGAAGTCAATCATATACTATATCCAAAGTACTGTTACAATGTTGAAGTTACATTTTCATATTATTTGTCGCCACGTTGTGGGATATGTTGTGTTGCTTGTTGTGAGCCGTTTGAGGCACTGTGAACTTTCAGATAAATCACGGTGTTCTTGTACACCGCTCCAGCATCAGCAGTGGACAACCCTCCTTTCTTCACAACAGTGGGGGTGAGAGCTTGAAAAGAAAATTTCAATCACACAACAATGCAGCTTGAAATAGGACATAATTTCAAGCTGTCCTTAAATGAATTTCTCAAAGTTGGCGACATAATTTCAAATAGATGCCGTGAATTTGGGAAAATCTCAATCCAAGTGATTAATGTTTGAATTAATGCTTCAATTAAGAGTCAAATCCTACATACGTGAGTTCTAAAGCTTTAAAAAAAGTCCCAAGAATCTGAACTTTATATGCAGAACTAGAACAACATACTGAACAGAAGAGAGTTAGACTATTTTATTTATTCTGTATTAATTAAAGGCTAAATTATACTCTACACACATTACAATATACTGTCAATGACCGGACACTAAAGTTCTTTGTGAATACTGAACAGAAGAGAGTTAGACTATTTTACTTCCATGATTCCCACATTTCCACGCGATTGAGTCGTGTCCTTGTGATTTGCTCCTTTTATGGATCCATAATCGAGCTTTATCCTTACAGCGGTATGAACAGCTTCGC
The DNA here is from genome assembly GCA_002319775.1 of Fagopyrum tataricum. Classification (NCBI taxonomy): domain Eukaryota; kingdom Viridiplantae; phylum Streptophyta; class Magnoliopsida; order Caryophyllales; family Polygonaceae; genus Fagopyrum; species Fagopyrum tataricum. Next base: position 34,627,857 of record CM008286.1, read on the forward strand.
GAAACTGGCCATCTTTGAAAAAAAATTAATTTAAATAAAATTTATAGGGACTTTCAGCCGCATAAACCTTTTAAAGGTGTATCGGCGATTAATTATGAGTTCCAATGTATGGTTCATTACCCAGGTTATCAACTCATTCTTGATAATAAATATCTACTCAAACCCTATCTATTTAAATTTTACATATACTCAAAAGGATGCTTACTTAAGGAATTAGGATTACAGGGCCTTTTACGCTCTCTTAATCTCTCGCTTTAAAAGTATTCAATGATAGTAAACTTTTGGAATATTAGAGGAATGGGCCGGAGTAACCTCTGGACAAACCTCGATGCAGTCTATAAAATCCACAAGATTAATGTTATCACTATTGCCGAAACCAAATCTGAAAAACCACTTGAGGATTGCCTATGAAAATCTGCAAGATTTGAGAACATGGCGTATTGCCCTGCTATTGGTAGGGCGGGAGGTTTATGTCTCTTATGGAAATCTTACCAACTAAGTAATCAAACAATAATTATTATACATAAAGATGACCGATTCATCTGTATCGAATTTACCTGTAACAACTCGAATAACAAAATGAACATCATTTTCGCTTACGCACCTCCATAAGAAGCTTTAAAGAACCAATTTTGGAACTCACTATCCACGTTTATTCGAATGTCCACTCTTCCTTGTATATTGTTGGGTGATCTTAATGAAATCCAACAACATTCGGAAAAACTTGGAAGAGCCACAATCAACTCAAATAGATTTAACAGACTATTGAACTTTAAGAACTCCTGTAATATGGAAGACATCCAAACTACTGGTAACAACTTTACATGGAGGAAAAGACGGGACGGTCCGAGTAATATCCTTGAAAAATTAGACCGTGTACTAGTGCATAATCAAATTATTCAATGGTACCCAAACTTAAAAACTAAAAACCACGCCTTTACCATTTCGGATCACTGCCAAATCACTTTGGAGATAGCAGGAACGGTGACGTTCACCCCACATCAGTTTAAACTCGAAATGATGTGGACTAAACGGAAATCATTTGAGAATATTGTCAAACAAACTTGGCGATCCAATTTTAATGGAAATGAAATGTTTAACCTTACAAGAAAAACTCACTTCTGAAAACAAAAGCAAAAGAATGGAGCAAAACTAATTTCGGAAATATCTTCAAGCAATTGAAGGACGTTGAGTCGAAACTACAAGAAATTCAAATCAATTCAACTAACACGTTGAATCAAAACCTCGAAAACATCCAAAGGAATCTTCTAACTAAACAAAATCAACTACTTTCTTTTCACCAAAGATATTGGAGACAAAGATCAAAAAATACGCATTTGAAAAATATGGATACAAATTCCAAATATTTTCATCACATTGCTACTGGAAGAAGAAATCGAAAACATCTAAAAGAATTTACAAATAGAATGGGAGTTGTTCTACCCTCTGAAAAGATATCCGATTAGAAATAAAAAAGGAATTCCAAAGCAAATTTTCTAAAACACCAATAGACCAATCTCTTCTCAACGAGAATCTACAATTCATCAAAAATAAAGTCAGCCTAGAGGACAATCTACTCCTAACAAAACCCACTAATAATGAAGAAATTAGAAATGCAACTTTTGGTATTGGGTGTGATAAATCCCCCGGGCCAGATGGTATGGCGGCTGGCTTTTATAAAAAATACTGGCATATTGTGGGCATTGATGTGTCTAGAGTAGTGAAAGGTTTTTTCAGAAGTGGAAAAATGTTAAAACAAATCAACCATACTTTTATTACTATGATCCCTAAAATGGATAATCCCACATCAATTAACCACTTTAGACCCATAGGCCTTTGCTCAATAATTTACAAAATCATAGCTAAAATCTTAACAAAAAGAATGGAATCTATCACGCCCAAACTCATTCATCCTCTTCAAGGAGCATTTGTGGCTAATAGGTCGATTCATGACAATATCCTTATTGCTCATGAAATTTTCCACTCTTTTCAGTCTAAAAAGAGTAAAGAAGGATGGACAACCATTAAACTTGATATGGAAAAAGCTTATGACCAAGTAAATTGGGAATTTATCATTTGTATTCTTAAAAAGTTTGGTTTCAACGATAAATTCGTTAAATGGATAAAGGAGTGTATCTCTACAGTGTCTTTCTCTGTCCTCGTGAATAATGGACCAACGGAGCAATTCTTCCCTGAGAACGGACTAAGACAAGGTGACCCCTTATCCCCTTACCTTTTTATTTTGGAGTGGAAATTCTTACACAAATGCTCCAAGACGACTGTAACAATTACGATAATCATATTGGCTTCTCTGTTTGTAGACAAGCAACGTCTATCCCCTTCTTATCATTTGCTGATGATATGATCATTTTTGCTAAAACAAATGTAGCTTCTTTTCTAAGGGTAAAACAAATCTTAGAAATGTACTGCTCTTTTTCAGGACAAAAAATTAATTTTCAAAAATCGGCTTTCCAGACCACAAGAAATACCAGTGATAGTAATATCAAACAATTAAAAAATGCTCTAAATATGTGTCACACAACATCCTTGATAAATATTTTGGATGTCCAATCATAAATGGAAGAGTGACAAAAGAAACTTTTGGTGAAACTAACCTTAAAGCGAAACAACAATTTCTAAAATAGAAAGCAAATTCTCTTTCACAAGAAGGTAGGAACACACTCATAAAACACAACCTCGCAACTAAACCAACATTTACCATGCAAAACTTTATGCTCCCAAGTCATAACTTGGATGAGCTTGATAAAACTTATAAAAATTCTTTTGGAATAAAGGAGACTAACACAGACCTATCATTAGTTGGGACACAATATGCAAATCAAAAAAGAATGGCGGCCTAGCATTAAGAAAGTCTGTAATCACAAACAAAGCGCTACAAATGAAACTTTTGTGGAAAATTTTAGTTGAACCAAACAATATTTGGGTTAAAATTATAAACGAAAAATACTTAAAAAATAAAAACATCCTCCATTACGATTTGAACGGTGGAGCTTCATGGAAATGGAACAATCTTATGAAACTTAAATCCGAGTTCAAAAAAGGTATTATTTGGCAGATCGGAAATGGGAAAACCATCAACTTTTGGCACGATAGTGGGGTGTATGCGACACCACTAATAAAAATGGTCCAAAATACCAATCAAATTGATACAAGTATTAAAGTCAGTCACTTCATAAATAACTCAAAAAATTGGGATAACAACAAAATTGATAACGAGCTACAAAATATCTTAAACCCCGATATTAGGAGAATGATTAAGGAAATAATTATTCCCAAAAACGAGATCCAAGATAGACTATATTTGAGATGTAGTAAAAATGGATGGTTTTCTACAAAATCGGCTTCCGATATGATTGAAGAGGAATCAAATACCCAACCAAACTATTTATGTGAATGGATTTGGAAATTGGATACCCAACCCAAAATTAAAAACTTTATCTGGAAAATTTCAATTAACGGACTTCCGACAAAAGCAAAACTTGACGAAAGAAGGATTGCCGTCACAAGGCACTGTGAACTTTGCAACCATCACCTTGAGGACTTGGTCCACCTGCTCTTTGAATGTCCTCGCACTAAACAAAATATCGCAAAAATCGATAGAACAATTCTCACCGAACTTAACAAAATTAACCTCCAAAACAAAAAAGTTCATGCCATCCTACAAGGTATTAAAAACAAAATAGGAACAAACAAATTCGGGTGTCTCGCAACTGTGTATTGGAGCATCTGGTTCTTCAGGAACAAAATTATCTTTAATAATGAGCCTATGGGCTCGAATAATAAAATTATTACGTTCATTAAAAGCCAAATTCATAACTGGAAAACAAACATTATTGACGAGGACGATTACAACGTAAAACAACAACCAAAGAATTATAACTCAAACATAAGGAAAAAACACAACATTAAATGGGATAAACCAAAACACGACTTCTTTAAACTTAACTTTGATGATTCAAAACTCGATTCGGGTATAACTCCTATTGGATATGTAATCCGGAATGACAATGGTGATGTTGTTAGCCTCGACACAAAAAAATATTTTTTAATTCGGTTATAAAAGCTGAAGCCTTTGCCCTCAAAACCGGGTTACAAGAGGCGATTAAACTACAAATTAAAAAGATCGAAATCGAAGGAGATAACTTGTGTGTAATCAAGGCACTCCAAGGTTTGTGGAGCTGTCCGTGGGAGGTCGAGATTGTAACACCCCAAATCCGTAGGACTCGGAGTGCTACTGGGCTAAGATCTCACAATGGATCCTGGCCCTAGCTTGACAACAACTTCACTGAATCTTACAACAAGGCACTGATAGATTAAAACAAAACATAAAACTGATGTATATATATATATACTGATCAAAAGGTAATACACAGTACTGTTGAGTACAAAAGTCAAACATAAATCCGTACAATATAAATAACCCAAAACCCACGAGTACGCCCGGTGTACGGAACCCTCAGTAGATCACCCCTCCGGATCACTCTGCAGTTCTCCTAACCTGCAAAGGATCTACAACACGGTATAAAACCGTTAGCTAACCATACACAAATATAAGATAGGCAAGAGCACAACCACACATCATAAAAACGATAACACATCAACATGATATCACACATTTACCCGGTTTATTATCTTTATAACGTTGAACATGCAAGAGTACATAAATCAGTATATGAAAGTAGGTGACACGAGGAATGAATATAATCCTCGCCTCTGCGTGCAATAGCTAGCTGGAGTGGTATAAGCGCACCTTCCTGTATACCATAAGGAGTGGTATCAGTACCTTTCCCGTATACCAAGTCTAACTAGCATACAGAGAACTTCCCAGACTCCACTACATGATGAAAGGGTATGTTGCCACAACCACTACAATGGGCGGTCAATATAACATAGGTCGGTGACCAACATGAAGCATGATATAAAGCATATAACAAACATCACTCATGCACACATCCAATATAAGGATGACAGCTAAGTAAGTCCTATGGACTTACCTCAATCTCAGAAGTATCTCGCTACGAGCAAATCCCAGAAACGTCCAATCTAACTGGAGGACAACACAGCCTATACAAGGCACACATATATATATATATATCACAATCCTATTATACACAAAGGGTCACACCTAGACCCAAGGGATCCATAAGGGATCAATTCCAACTCGTAAACCTCAAAGCCGTAACCGGCATAACTATGTCATACTCAACATCATCCGAATCCTAGCATGATACTAGTTCCCTCGTACTAGAAAGGAAAGGAAACTACTTAGCTATAAGTAGTTCCGGGACAACACGCACCTGCGTGAACTAAGACCGCAGGGGCGGAAGGGGTCACCCGCAGGCACGGAAAGAAGAAGCCGCAGGGGCGGTGACACAGAACGCGGGCAGCGCAGGCACGCCGCCGGCACGACGCAGGCACTGTGGCACGGTAGCCTCGGGGGTGGTGGCTCTTGGCCGCGGGGGCGTCGACAGTGCAGAACGACACTTCGTAGCTTCTCTTCGACTCGTCACTTGATCAATTACGTCTTCTCTCATCCAAGGTTCAACACATACATATATATATACACATACCAACATCAACACACATCTATGTAAGCATCTAATCCTAAGCTATGGAGGAAGAACAAGAAAGGAAGAAAAGAACAAGAAGATCCTTACCAAACTTGTGGTCTAAGGCTGCAGGGAAAGATCAATACACACCAAGGCTGGCTTCCAAGCTTAGCAAACTCACAGACATCAACAACCACAGCTACCACATCAACTCTCAAGCCAAAACTCTTTCAAAACCCAAGAACAAGATCAAGGGAGGCAAAGGGAAGCAAGGAGAAAAGGGAACGTGAAGAAAAGCTGGAGAAGAAGGTGAAGAACAAGCCCTTGATCAGCCAAAGGTAAGAAGAAGCAAGGTAAAGAGTAAAGCACGGGTCAAAGGTCCACAAAGGCGGCTGCAGCTGCCGGAAACCGCAGGGGCGGGAACCTGCAGGGGCGGCACCCTTTGCCCGCGGGTGCGGCTGGCCGATCTCGGCCCCAAGCCAATCTCGGCTATGGTCCGATCTCGGTCCGAAAGACTACGGCTCTTAAATCTCTCCCCCCTAAAAACCAGTTTCGTCCCGAAACTTGTACAACCTCGAAAGTTCTCAACTCAAAACCGGGATACACTCTCTCTATCGGAGGTATCATATCTCGTACCTGAAAACAAACCATACGCTATAACCTCAACCCGGGCGTGGAGAAACATCGTCTCCCGCAAAAGATCACACTACTATTCGGGGCATAGAGAGAAGTATCTCTAGCCAAACCATCATCCCGCAAAATAGCGTGGAGATAGGAACCATCTCCAGCTATCCCTAACAGTCGTATCACAATAGCATGGAGGTAAGAACCATCTCCAGCTATACCTAACAGTCGTACTAGCACAACAGGATCTAGTAAGATCATAAACACATCATAGCTAGCACAAAATAAACATATCATAGCATATAAGCACATAAGCACATATGCACATAAACGTAACACTCCTCAGGCTAGTCCTAAGACCTACTCCTGGATCCTATAAGGATATCTATCCCCGCCTATAACTCTGGATACTATCCTCAGTCTCTCACATAGCCTCATCAGGCTCTCATCTCGACCATTGTATCCTCAACACAGGAAAGTTCTACATGCAGACATTTCATGTCTCGGACTAGGACTACAATAGAATGCTTGATACAGGTGTGGTCCGGCTCAACCACCAAATCAGCATAACTCACAGTGTGTCTCAGATCTGGTATGTAGCCCCTCAGCTCAGACACGTAAAACCCAGGGTAAATCCTCTAATCTCGAAGACAAAGTTATCTATAAGTTGTGTTCTCAACTCGATCCAACAACTCAACTGGTCTAACTCTGAACTCTAGGGCAAGCTGCGCTTCCCACTTCCTCTTAATGTCAAAGCATCTAACACCTCGTGTCGGAGACACTCTCGGCCATACTGCCTCCAATTCCGAACTTTAGAGGTCTACGCCTCCTATCTGTATACGACCTTTGACGGCTCTGCACAGTCAGCAATCATTCTCTAACCAGAGCTACTCAAATCCCATCATCCTGAACCTGATCGGGTGTCAAATCACTGACATTGCTCCACTCATCTCAGCCTAACGAGATCTGATATATCTGTCCATGCAGTGCCTCATATGGGGCCATCTGAACATATACATGCCATCATTGTTGCATAAAAACTCTACTAGTGGGAGATGATCCGTCCCCACTCGTCTCCAATCTAACATACCAGCCCGTAGTATACTCTCCATTGTCTGAAGGGTCCTTCCTGACCGACTATCTATCGGAGAATGACATACAGTCACGAAGTGTAAACTCGTCTACAGGGCAGTCTGAATCTTCTGCCAAAACCTCGAGGTAAATCGTCCATCTCTGACAGAGACGATCGTCCTCGGTATCCCATGGAGTCTCATTATCTGCCTAGTGTACTCCTCAGCCAGTCTGCTCACCGGCCATGTTTCCCGAATAGGAAGGAAACGTGCCGTCTTCGTCAATCTGTCTACGATAACCCAGATAATATCAAACTTCAGTTCGGTCTCAGTCCAGCCACAACGTCTATGGTGACGTCCTCCCACTTCCTCTGGGGAACAGAAAGTGGATGGAGCTCACCTCCCGGTCTGTGTTGCTCTACCCTGACCTGTTGGCAGGTCGCACACGGTGCTACAAATCTGGCTACAAAATCCTCTGTCTTAACTCCGCATCAGCGGTATCCAGACGCGATTGCGGCATCTCAAAGCTCCATCGGCTCCTAGCAGGAACTGTGGCCTTATCCCGAAATATCATCTCTCGGATCCTCATCAGGAGAATGGATATTTACTCTAACCAGAGCAGATCTCTCTGTTTCAGACGTCTCTTCAGCTCCTCCAAACTCTGTGTACCCTGATCAGACCACACAATCTGGTAGTCTTCCTTAGCAATCTCATCAGTGGATGGGCAATCACAGAAAAGTCCTCCACAACGCGTCTATGACAGCCGGCTAGGCCAAGGAAATTACATACTTCCTTGACGTTCGTCGGTATCATTCATGCTGCTACTGCCTCTATCTCCACTGAATCAATAGGTATCTTTTCGACGGAAGTAATCTAACCCCGGGATGCTACCTCTGACATCCCGAACTCACACCGGAAGAACTCAACATAATGTTCTGAATCCCGCAAAACCTGCAACACCATCCTCAGCTGTTCTGCATGCTCCTCTCTACTACGAGAGTATACCAGAATGTCATCTATGAACACTACCACCAACTGATCCCGGGAGTCGATGAATATACTATTCATCAACTCCATAAAGACTGTTGGCCATTTGAGAGCTCAAATGGCAGCACTACAAACTCGTAGTGTCCATATCGGTCTGCAATGCCGTTCCGCACATCCTGCCCTCTCCCCCTCACCTGGTGATACTCTGAGCGCAGGTCAATCCTGGAAAATTCGGTGGTTCCCTACCACCGATCTAATCAACTCATCGATACGTGGCAGTGGATACCTGTTCTTAATGATCACCTTAATCAGCTTTTTGTGGTCCATGCACAATCTCACAATCCGTCCTTCTTTCGTACGAAGAAGACAGGTACTCCCATGGGGATACGCTAGGGCCAAAAGAACCCTTTCGAACCAACTCCTCGAGTCGCTTCCTCAGCTCTAATACCTCAACTGACTCCATACAGTATGGGCCTTCAAATTCGATCTCGCACCAGGCTCTCACTCAGAGATCAAAATCTACGCCCCTTAGAGACGGTAACTGAACGATTCAACAAACCATTTGTAGCTCACCAACCATGGGGATGTTCTCCACTATTGAACTCTTCCCCCTCCTTCTTAACATAACACCAGAAGGCATCATCACCTATACAATCAATTTCGCTGCACGTACCGCACTGGTCACTATACCCGACCTAACTCGGTAGAGACTGTGACAGTCTTCCTACCTACATATCATCCAGTCTGATGCCTGACCTTCCAAACCATACCTACAAGGATATTCTCATACACTCCTGGCATGATACGAGATCATCCAGTAACACGCGGGTCCCTACAGGAATGGGACAGTCACGGATCTCAGGGGTACCTCTGACCCTACTACCATCGATAACCCTACACTAAAGGGTACTCTCTCAAATGTACCTAGACTCAGGTACTCTATACAGGCATCAGAAATAAAAGAGTGCGTCGCACTCGTATCAAAGAAGATCCTAACAAGCAATCTAAGGATTAGAAAGGTACCTGTAGTGGTCGGTGTAGCCGGCTCCTCTGCACCCCTCAGTCCAAAAATAGACCCTGTGGTCCCTTGGTGTCTATGGCATCACCACCTCGATCTCTAACTCTACTCGGCCCCGGAACAGATCCCGGAGTAATAAGATAATCTGGGATTCTCCACGGTCCCAATATCTGCTGAGGTGGCCTCTGTCCACCTTCCATTGCAAGGGTAGGAAAAGAACTCTGCTGTGATAGAACTCCACCCCATCTACAGAAAATCTCTAGGTGACCTTGCCCGCCACAAGTGAAGCAAGTCACTAACGGGTACGTACATGCTGGTCGTAAATGTCCAGGATCACTACAGTTAAAGCACCGTGGACCCGTAGTAGCAACCAATGATTCCCCTTGTACCGAGTTAGGTCGGAAGACTGTAACAACTGTAGTGATCCTGGATGATATGTAGGTAGGAAGACTGTCACAGTCTCTACCGAGTTAGGTCGGGTATAGTGACCAGTGCGGTACGTGCAGTGAAATTGATTGTATAGGTGATGATGCCTTCTGGTGTTATGTTAGGAAGGAGGGGGAAGAGTTCAATAGTGGAGAACATCCCCATGGTTGGTGAGCTACAAATGGTTTGTTGAATCGTTCAGTTACCGTCTCTAAGGGGCGTAGATTTTGATCTCTGAGTGAGAGCCTGGTGCGAGATCGAATTTGAAGGCCCATACTGTATGGAGTCAGTTGAGGTATTAGAGCTGAGGAAGCGACTCGAGGAGTTGGTTCGAAAGGGTTCTTTTGGCCCTAGCGTATCCCCATGGGGAGTACCTGTCTTCTTCGTACGAAAGAAGGACGGATTGTGAGATTGTGCATGGACCACAGAAAGCTGATTAAGGTGATCATTAAGAACAGGTATCCACTGCCACGTATCGATGAGTTGATTAGATCGGTGGTAGGGAACCACCGAATTTTCCAGGATTGACCTGCGCTCAGAGTATCACCAGGTGAGGGGGAGAGGGCAGGATGTGCGGAACGGCATTGCAGACCGATATGGACACTACGAGTTTGTAGTGCTGCCATTTGAGCTCTCAAATGGCCAACAGTCTTTATGGAGTTGATGAATAGTATATTCATCGACTCCCGGGATCAGTTGGTGGTAGTGTTCATAGATGACATTCTGTAGAGACTGTGACAGTCTTCCGACCTAACTCTCGTCCCATATGTCCATACTTACCACAGTTGTGGCACTGTCGTCTATGACTTGTAGTTGGTGCAGATGAGGGCAGAGTCTGACGACTCTAGCCTCGCCCCGACCCAACAACCCCACCAGTATCACCAATCTGTCTTGTCCGCTGTCTCTTTCCAGGCCTTCTATGCTCCCCTGAAACTCGGGTAATCTCAATAGCACGTGCCGGTACAACTAGCACCTGAGTAATCCTATGCAATCCTTCAAATGATTCCCCTTGTACTGGCAGATCAGGAATACGTTCACCTGCTCTAGCAGCTTCTTCCACTTGTCTAATATACGTACGGAAATCTGGTCCCCTCATAATGACATAACCCGTGTCATCTGACTGGACTTGCTGTGGTGTATGTCCCTCAGCTATACCATTCCAAATCCCCGAGGCGGCACTCTCAGCCACATTCTCCTGAAGCGCTATTGTTACCCGTACATCAGCAGCAAGAATCCTACCCCGTTCTCTACCTAGGGGGGGTCTACCTCTACCTCTACCTCGTCCAGCTTTAGGTGCTCTAGTCTGAAACATCTGCAGAGGACGTAACCTACTCAGAAGGCTATATATATGCCGTATGTATATATATATATATCACACATCACATCAAATAGTATCTATCTATATATATATACCTATACTGTCGAGATCTTCAGAGGGGTGATGACTCACGTACACGATATCCCAAAACATTTGTACTCATTTCAAACCAAAATCTTTTGAAAAGTCAGACCTCTTTCGGGTTCTGTTTATTTATCTATTGGACCTTTATCGCAGATTACAAGTGCCATTGTTGTCAACCTGGGCTCTAATACCACCTTTGTAACACCCCAAATCCGTAGGACTCGGAGTGCTACTGGGCTAGGATCTCACAATGGATCCTGGCCCTATCTTGACAACAACTTCACTGAATCTTACAACAAGGCAATGATAAATTAAAACAAAACATAAAACTGATGTATATATATATATACTGATCAAAAGGTAATACACGGTACTGCTGAGTACAAAAGTCAAACATAAATCCGTACAATATAAATAACCCAAAACCCACGAGTACGCCCGGTGTACGGAACCCTCAGCAGATCACCCCTCCGGATCACTCTGCAGTTCTCCTAACCTGCAAAGGATCTACAACATGGTATAAAACCGTTAGCTAACCATACACAAATATAAGATAGGCAAGAGCACAACCACACATCATAAAAACGATAACACATCAACATGATATCACACATTTACCCGGTTTATTATCTTTATAACGTTGAACATGCAAGAGTATATAAATCAGTATATGAAAGTAGGTGACACGAGGAATGAATATAATCCTCGCCTCTGCGTGCAATAGCTAGCTGGAGTGGTATAAGTGCACCTTCCCGTATACCATAAGGAGTGGTATCAGTACCTTTCTCGTATACCAAGTCTAACTAGCATACAGAGAACTTCCCAGACTCCACTACAGGATGAAAGGGTAAGTTGCCACAACCACTACAATGGGCGGTCGATATAACATAGGTCGGTGACCAACATGAAGCATGCTATAAAGCATATAACAAACACCACTCATGCACACATCCAATATAAGGATGGCAGCTAAGTAAGTCCTATGGACGTACCTCAATCTCAAAAGTATCTCGCTACGAGCAAATCCCAGAAACGTCCACTCCAACTGGAGGACAACACAGCCTATACAAGGCACACATATATATATATCACAATCCTATTATACACAAAGGGTCACACCTAGACCCAAGGGATCCATAAGGGATCAATTCCAACTCGTAAACCTCAAAGCCGTAACCGGCATAACTATGTCATACTCAACATCATCCGAATCCTAGCACGATACTAGTTCCCTCGTACTAGAAAGGAAAGGAAACTACTTAGCTATAAGTAGTTCCGGGACAACACGCACATGCGTGAACTAAGACCGCAGGGGCAGAAGGGGTCACCCGCAGGCGCGGAAAGAAGAAGCCGCAGGGGCGGTGACACAAAACGCAGGCAGCGCAGGCATGCCGCTGGCACGACGCAGGCGCTGTGGCACGGTAGCCGCGGGGGCGGTGTCTCTTGGCCGCGGGGGCGGCGACAGTGCAGAACGACACTTCGTAGCTTCTCTTCGAATCGTCACTTGATCAATTACGTCTTCTCTCATCCAAGGTTCAACACATACATATATATACACATACCAACATCTATGTAATCATCTAATCCTAAGCTATGGAGGAAGAACAAGAAAGGAAGAAAAGAACAAGAAGATCCTTACCACACTTGTGGTCTAAGGCTGCAGGGAAAGATCAACACAAACCAAGGCTGGCTTCCAAGCTCAGCAAACTCACAGACATCAACAACCACAACTACCACATCAACTCTCAAGCCAAAACTCTTCCAAAACCCAAGAACAAGATCAAAGGAGGCAAAGGGAAGCAAGGAGCAAAGGGAACGTGAAGAAAAGCTGGAGAAGAAGGTGAAGAACAAGCCCTTGATCAGCCAAAGGTAAGAAGAAGCAAGGTAAAGAGTAAAGCACGAGTCAAAGGTCCACAAAGGCGGCTGCAGCCGCCGGAAACCGCAGGGGCGGAATCCAGCGCCGCAGGGGCGGGAACCCGTAGGGGCGGCACCCTGTGCCCGCGGGTACGGCTAGCCGATCTCGGCCCAAAGCCAATCTCGGCTATGGTCCGATCTCAGTCTGAAAGACTACCACTCTTATAGAGATGATTATATCCGACTCCAGACTGGATCTTCGTTTCTTTGATGAGGTCCGTATTAGACATATTTTCAGAGAAATAAACTGTGTTGCTGACCGATTGACCCATCTGGGAAACTCGACCCCCAACACCAATTTTTCTGAAGACCCATAACTTTGTGTTCTCATCCGCAAGGATGCTTTAAGTTGGACTACCTCGAAAAGATAGTCCACTCTAACCGCTTTTCATTTTCAAAAAAAAAAAAAAAAAAAAAAAAAAAAAAAAAAGAGGAGAAAGATAGAAAATTTTATCTGCAAGCATGGATAAATAGATAAGGATAGATGAATTCCATTGTCATCATAATGCCTACACAACTCTATAGTTTTGGGCGGGACCGCCGAACCCATTCTAATACGGGTTGACCGATCCGATCAACATATCTCTCTAATTAATTCGGAATCAGGCATAAAACGTTTGTTATATCACATATTAAGTATCCGATATCATGCAGGTATACATGATTATCCTATTTCTGTATTTTAAAACATAATATTACGATGTTTAATGAGGTGTGAGAATTGTTTATATAAACAATTTCCTACAATCTAAATTATAAAGGTCCTGCACAAATAATACTGGTTTGATTTTCTAAACAATTCCCTACGATCTAAATTATACAGGTCCTACACAAATAATACGTATAAGGAAAACCTTACTTCAAATAAACATACATAAAGAATTTTCGGGTATGAAGGTGGTCAAGATCCCAAGTTGACAAATGCCGAGATGCATTTGATGATAAAACAAATGAATCTTAGGTATATTTATTATGGGATGAGAGTCATATCAGCAACCATCACATGCTAAAGCTTGAGCATCGATTTTACGTATGAATTGGAAGGCTAGGTTTGGTGAAAGAAAGAAGGAACAATAAATTGAGTAGTTCGGGTTTGTACTATTTATTATTAGTGCATTCTAGAACGTATGAACTGCCCGAGGGACAGCCAAGCATGTAGCACATTACCACCTCCCAATTATGCCACTACGAATATATTCATGAAAATTTATCCCTAAGCCCAGGTCACTTGAACCAAAAAAGCTTGTGTGCGAACCGAGTAAAAGCAGGGATGAACAAAAACATATGATCATTTTTTTATCATGTTGGTTCGACTACGTGACCTACTTTAAATTTTGTAGATAAGTTATGTTTTGGGTTGATTATTGTCTTCAAAAAGTTATAGAATATAATGTTGATATACTTTAAATGTCACACTTTATAAATATAGTAAAGGGTCGATGGAACTTTATCCCCTCACCTAAAGGTCCGAGAAGGGTGTAGAATCAGCCTGGATTCGGTATAGGATCTCGGCTTGTACAGTTTGGATTAGGTTGATATTTGGTCGTTAAATATTATTTTTTGGGATATATATATATATATATATATATATATATATATATATATTCTAATCAAAGTCGTTTGTTGTTGGGTATGTCTAAGATCCTTAATCGGAAATATTGCACTTTGGTCGTGGAAACATACAAGTCAAATCACAAGGATAATACACTAGTATTTAATAGTCTTCTTTTTTTAATGGTATAAGTTGCAAACTGGAAATGCTAATAGATGAGGTAGCACATGTGTTGCAGCACAACCATGCTTTCTCATTTACTCAAGACCTGCACAAGTTATGAGTGGTTGAGAGAAGCCTATCAAAGAGTACAGCCGAGTCGTGATCGCAAAGCAAATAACAGCCTCAGGCTGGGACATGCCCCCATGCCAAGACAGGATTTGTAATGAAAAGAACATGTATGCATATGAATATTAATAGAATTTGCAATTAGCATGCTCTACTTTTTTTTCTTAGTTCACTAATACGATGTTACTCTTCTTCTTTAGCCTTTAACTTGGAGATGAAGTTATCTCCAAGTCCAACACGACAAGTCATCAAACTCGTTTGACCGCTAGAATCCGACTTGGACAGGTATGGAAAAGGCTTGAGGCCCGTTTGATTTTATCATCCAATCCTAAAGGCTTTTTTATATTTAATATAAATTTTAATATCATAGAAGACGATAGGGTTGAATTTGACACCAAAAGATATGGTTGGCAAAATTAGCTAGGCTACATTGGTTTTATACGATGCATATATATTTTTACAATTTCAATATGGTTTTATTTCATTTTTCACAAGCAAACGGACTTGGCGGGTGAACAAGACCTTAGGCCCGGGATTTGAGCTTGACTTGATCGAGTTCAACCCGATAAAAGCGCAGAATTTGGCTCTTGCCGGCCCTAGTCCGGATTTATCCAGGTATAGGCGTGTATATGCTCACAAAATCAATACGGTTTTTTTTTGGTCGTGAAAATCAATACGATTTTAAGTATACCGTCTGACTTTCATAGAAAAATGTATCGTATTCATACTGAAACTAGGACTCAGGATGACTCAGGTATTACCCTTCATGGTTTGACAGAGAGTACGGTGTATCTTGGACCTCCTATTACTAAGAAGTCCTATACATTACATTATAGTACAGGTCAACCATTAGGGTATTGCAGCTCTCGGTCACTGTTTAGTCTATCCCACCATTATTTGGTATGGATATCTGCACATATGGCTGAACCTTATCGGGTTCATCATTTTACCCGTTATGCTCTGTTAGGTGATGACACTGTCATCGCCGGGGCTGAGAACTACCGAGTATTGTTTAGGATGTCAACATTTATATTGTAATGATGTTTGATATGTAAAATAGAGTTCCTTCTGGGCTTGAAAAATAATTGGAGAACCATGATTGGACAAACTTGGTAAGAGAACACCAATAAACACTAAAGAGGGACAAAACAAATAGAGATATAAAATTATGGAAATGTTTTTCAAACTAGTTTAGTATTCGGATGTGATGTGATTTTTTATAATATCTTATTAAATATCGTATTCTAATTAGAAGTGGATAAATAAGTGTTACGTGCTGTAAATGTTAAAGATATTTGAAATTGGATTTTAAAAAAATTAAATTTGAACATTTTGAAATTTCATATCTCCAAAATATTATTTTAGATTATTTATCTTTATATATAATGAACCCAAAAGTAATTTCAAACGAAACAACTTAAGATAGTTTTTTATTTTATTTTATTTTATTTAAAATAATCTAAAATAACTTTTTTTCAACCACAGAAAATAATTCTATTCTAAACCCTAATCTACAACACGCTACATTAAACAAATGCATTTGTCAGAGAAAGTGTACACAAATTTACAGCTACACCAACCAATCAACCATACGGATTCAATACAATAAATTTCTACTGCCCAATCGAATTCAATTCGATCAGTTGGTAGATAAACCCGAATTCATTTTCCAATTTTCCACCCTCATCCTATAATTAAATAAAATTTCCCTCCCCTATATTTACTCGTATCCTCTACATTACCGAACATACCCTAATACTCTCTATTTTCCAACTCATGGACGTAATAGACACCCTTATCCTCCTCCTCGTCGCCTTCTTACTCCGCTTATGGTGGCGCCGATGCTCCACCACAAACAAAGCCCTAAAAAACCTCCCAGCCGGACCACCGGGCTGGCCACTAGTCGGAAACCTATTCCAAGTCATCATGGAGCGTAGACCCTTCATTTACGTAGTACGTGACCTACGAAAAAAATACGGGCCTATATTCACCCTCCAAATGGGCCAACGGACAATGGTGGTCGTCACCAGCGCCGAGCTGATCCACGAGGCGCTCGTGCAGCGTGGCCCGTTGTTTGCTACCCGTCCACCCGACTCACCCATCAGACTCTTGTTCAGCATGGGGAAGTGCGCTATTAACTCGGCTGAGTACGGGCCACTTTGGCGGGCCCTAAGGCGGAACTTCGTCACTGAGATGATTAACCCAACCCGAGTCCGACAGTGTGCGTGGATCAGAAAATGGGCGTTTGAGATTCACTTGGAGAGGATGAGGCAAGAAGGACTTCAGAAGGGTTACGTTGAGGTTATGAACAATTGTAGGCTCACCATATGTAGCATTCTTATTTGTATTTGCTTCGGGGCTAAGATATCTGAAGACTGGATCAGGTATTTTTAAATTCAAAATTTGCATATTTTTGGTGCTAATATATATCGTTTCTTATTATTTATTAATGTCTCTTTTCATTTTGGTCATGCTTCTTAAGTTCTAATGTCATTTTCGGAGTTTCAGAATTTAATACAAGTGATAAAAATGTCCTAATCTCCGCAAAAGGATAGATTAAGACGTTCTTTTACTTAAAAAATAATTTATTTCATTTAGTTAAATCATTAATATTTTAAAATTATATTTATGGATTTTGTATTGATAGGATGTTTATTTTTAAATTTCTTACTTTATTTTTTTATCAGAGACATAGAGAGCGTTCTCAAGGACGTTATGATGATGACGTCGCCAAAGCTGCCGGACTTCCTGCCGGTGCTGACGCCACTTTTCCGGCGGCAACTCAAGGAAGCAAAGGAGCTAAGGAAGAAACAACTGAGCTGCATAACGCCTCTCATCAAAGGCCGGAGAGCCTACGTGGAGAGTGGAGGGAGCTCCGATAGCACCTCGCTAACCATGGCCAGCCCCATTGGAGCAGCTTATGTCGACTCCCTCTTCGGCCTCGATCCCCCTACCCACGGAAAGCTTGGAGACGAGGAACTCGTCACGCTCGTCTCCGAGATTATCAGCGCCGGTACGGACACTAGCGCCACCGCAGTCGAGTGGGCTCTACTTCATTTAGTCCAAGACCAAGACATTCAACAACGGCTTTATGAAGAAGTTGTCGGAGTTGTAGGTAATGAGCACGTAATTTAACATTATAATACCTTTTAGTATGTTTCTTCTATAGGATAATAAAAAGTATTTGAAATTGAATTCAAATTCTAATTGGTATAACAAATTTTCTAATTTATGTTATCATATTAATTTGGAATGATTTTTCTGTAAGCAAAAAATTCCTAGCATTTTATTCTTCAAATTTCTTATTGGTATTACGAATAGTAAGAAAATTAATGGTTTATGATATATTTTAATATTATTTGGTAAATCGGCCTAAACAAGTCATATATAGCTAATAAGTATTGTAAATTTTGGTAAATAGGTGAACATGGTGCAGTTGCTGAAGAAGATGTAGAGAAAATGCCGTACCTAGGAGCGATCGTGAAAGAGACATTCCGGCGTCACCCACCGAGCCACTTTATGTTGTCGCACGGGGCGATTCACGAGACCGAGCTCGCGGGCTATACGATCCCTACAACTGCAAGTGTTGAGTTCTATACAGCTTGGCTAACCCAAAACCCGGACGCGTGGAAAGATACGGACGAGTTTCGACCGGAGAGGTTTTTGCCGGGCGGTGAAGGGTTTGACGTGGACATAACGGGTACGAAGGGGATAAGAATGATGCCGTTTGGGGCGGGTCGTCGGATCTGCCCCGCTTGGTCACTTGGACTGCTCCACATAAATATGTTGCTTGCTAGGATGATCCAGGCTTTTAAATGGATCCCTGTTCCGGATTCCCCGCCCGACCCGACTGAAACCTATGCTTTTACTGTTGTCATGAAAAACCCTCTCAAGGCTGTTATTTTACCAAGGTGATTAATGTGCTGGTCATGAAAAACACGCTCAATAGTCAACGTTGTGACTTTATTGATGTCAAACAGCTAGAAGATGTTGTGATTTTTATTTTATTTTTTGAACCTATATTTGTGATTTTACCAAGGTGGAAATTATTTTAAGGTGTTGATTATAAATATTTACTGTTTTCATTAGTAGTCTTAGCCTGCTTTTTATTAGGAGGAAAGTTAATATGAGTTATTAAGTACTTTAAATTTCATTTACAAACTTATACATGTACTTTTTTTTATAGAAAAAATATATACGAACTGATAAATTAGTGTGATCCCCTAAAATTATTATTACATGGTACTTTGTTTTTGTTGCTGTTGTTGTCAATTTTCACTTGGTATTTTAGTTTTTATAAGTTTGTCCGGTGTTAATTCGTTAAGATACGTTATTCTATGTGTTATTTTACGTTAACATTGGACAATAAACAACAAAATTAAAGGGTTTTTGAATTAATAAAACTAAATACTTAATTAAAGATCGATTTAACAACAATTCAAATTAGTTAGTACTCCGTAGTAGACTAGTAGTCATGTACTCAAAACAACTCGATTCAACAAGCATCTAAACAACACAGGGCCATCAATAAATGTTTCTATTTTATCAGTATTTATTTATGACCCAAAAAAAAAAAGAAAAGAAAATCAAACGCTTTAATTTAACGTTTTCTAATTTATTGTTAACCAAAATAGAATAGGTACACTTGATGGGTACAAAATCAACAAGTTAATTTTTCCAACTTATAACCTTAAGTTATGATATATGTTAAGTATTTCAATCCGGTAAATATTTTTAAATTAGTTATCCACAATTCCACAATTTATTTTTATATTTAAGTGCTAACTTTTTGTGTATAGAAATATATGAAATCAATGTCTCTTAGAAATCTGACATGATGGACTTAGGTTGAAAAGAATATATATATATATATATTCCAGAAGAGTGAAATTAGAAGCAAGGATCTGAGGGTAAAATTAAATGGCAGGTTGGTGGTGTTAGGCAAGGTACGTAAATGCTCCATTGGGTAGAAAGGTAGTTGGTAATTGGTGAATTTTTGTGTGAGAATATATATAAGGTTTTGTAGTTGGTCTAAACTGTAACTATTTTGTGGTGATTTTTGTTTCAATGTGCAAAGCCAGCCATCAATATGCTTATTAATGACAGTGCAGTTGGCTGCTGCGTCTGTAACTAAAACGTTGCGTTTAGAACCGCGTGATCTCTTCTCCCATTTTCACAAACTTGTATCAATGTCACAAATGTTAGGACTAGACTGTACAAATCAGGGCTGCCCATCCTGTCCGGAGAAAAAAATAAAGGTATAAACAGCTACTTTGGCTGAGGCCGGGTCCCATCCGTTTTTTAAACGACATGAACATGGTTAGATATTGGAGTAAATTACATTTTATTGCCTTTTATATATGTTTTTCAAATAACCACCTCCTCTTGTACTCATTTTGTTAACAAAGTACCACCTTCCTTAGTGATGATTAAATAAAAAAAAACAACGGTCTAAATGGAGGCTAAACTAAAAGTCTATTGGACTATATTCCTAAAGGATATAAATCGTGGCAATGGAAAAGTTGATAAGTGTAATAACCGGAAAACTCGAGAAATTATACGATAATTTTTTTTAACTAATTTTTTTAAAATTTAATGTGATAAACCGAGTTAAAAAGAGTCGGAGCGAAATAGCAAATGTAACACCCCAAATCCGTGGGAATCGGAGTGCTACTGGGCTAGGATCTCACAATAGATCCTGACCCTAGCCTGACAACAATTTCACAGATCTTACAACAAGGCACCGATAGATTAAAACAAAACATGAAACTGATATATATATAGATATCAAAAGGTGATACACTGTACCGCTGAGTACAAACAAAACCAAATTGTACAACAAAAACCCATAACCCCGATACCGCCCCAGTGTACGGAGCCCTCAGCGGATCACCCACTCTGGATCACTCTGCAGCTCTCCTATCCTGCAAAGTATCTACAACACGGTATGAAATCGTTAGCTAACTATACACAAATATAGGAATATGCTAGACACAAACACACATCAAAAAGGATAAACACTTCAGCATGCTTTCACACATTTACCCGGTTCATTATCTTTATAAAGTCCAGCAATCAACTCATATATAATATCCATATAAACATAAGTGACACGAAGAATATAAACCTCGCCTCTGGGTCCAATAACCAGCTGGAATGGTGCCTAGAACACTACCCCGTGTACCCTAAGGGAATGGGAAGTGCCTGAACCGTTTACCAGGTCTGGCCTGCCTACAGAGAACCTCCCAGACTCCCAACGGGATGAAAGGGCAAGTTATCACAGCCCTACAATGGGCAAACAATATACCATAGGTCGGTGACCATCATAACATATGCTATAAACATATAACACACACCACTCATGCACAACATCCTATAAAGGAATGGCAGCTAAGTAAGTCCCACGGACATACCTCAACCTCGTAGTCGTCTCACTGGATCAACCTCAACTCAGTCCACTCCCAACTAGAGGATAACACGGCCTATACAAGGCATACACAGATATATCACAATCCTCTCACACAAAAGGGTCACACCTAGACCCAAGGGATCCATAAGGGATCATATCCAACTCGTAAACCTCAAAGTCCTAACCGGCCATTCCATATCATACTCATCAACATCCGAATCCTAGCATGGTACTAAGCCTCATACTAGAAAGGAAAGGAAATGATCTACCTAACTCTAGGTAGATCCGGGATAAGACACACCTGCGTAAAACAAGGACGCAGGGGCGGAGCAAGCAACCGTGGGTGCGGCGGAACGGAGCCGCGGGGCGGTGACACGGGACGCTGGCAAACGCAGGCACGCCGCTGGCACTGTGACACGGCAACCGCGGGGGCGGTGACAGTGTAGAATGAAACCTCGCGGTTTCTCTTCAGTTCTTTCCGGGATCAATTCCCTTCTACTCTCTTCCAGATTCATACACAAGCATAACATACACGACTCAGCATCATTCTATGATCACACATCTAATCCTAAGCTAAAGAATGAAGAACAAGAAAGAAGAAGAAAGAAAGGAAGGAAGGAGAAGCAAGAAGCTCACCTCCACAGCTGTAGACAATCAAGGAAGATCAACACTAGCTCTTATTTCGCCTCTGCAGCTCATCAAACATACACTCAACCTTCAGCAACACAAAACCACACCCAAAGCTTATCAAACCCCAAAGCTCTCAAGCAAGAACCAAATGAAGAGATGAAGAAGCAAGGAAGACGTAAGGCTGGGGAAAGAAAGTGAGAAAGGTAACCCTTGCTCAGCAAGGAAATGAGAGAAGTAACCAAAAGGGTAAAGCACGGGTCAAGGAAGTCAACAAAACCGGCTGCAGCCGCCGTAACCTGCAGGGGCGGATCACAGGGCCGCAGGGGCGGAGACCCGCAGGGGCGGCACACATGCCCGCGGGTGCGGCAAGACCAAATCTCGGCCCAAAGTCAATCTCGGCCATGGTCCGATCTCGGTCCGAAAGAAAGGACTCTCACATCTCACCCCCCCCAAAAACAAGTTTCGTCCCGAAACTTGTAAAATCCTCAAACCACTCAGACTCACAAGCCGGGGTACAACTCTCTCTATAACCTCAACAAAAGCATGGAGGAAACCGTCCACTCCAGCAGCAAACTATACTGTCTAAGGCCTAGAGGGAAACCATCTCTAGCCAACACATCACATCCCAATAGCATGGAGGAAAGAACCATCTCCACCTATAACAAAATCATATTAGCACAACAAGATCTAATAAGATCACAATCACAACAAGCTAGCATGAAATAACATATCATAGCATATCAGCAGGAAGTGGATGGAGCTCACCTCCAGGCCTGAAATGCTCGATCTTGACCTGTTGGCAGGTCGCACACTGAGCTACAAATCTGGCTACATCGGGCTTCAGCCCTCCCCACCAGTATGAACGTCTCAAATCGTGATACATCTTACTCGTACCTGGATGTACCGAGTAAGGTGTACAGTGAGCCTCCTGTAGTATCCTCTGTCTCAGCTTTGTATCAGCAGGTACACAGACGCGACCGCGGCGCCTCAAAACTCCATCTGCTCCCAACAGGAACTGTGGTGCCTCATCCCGAGACATCCTATTTCTGATCCTCTGTAAGGTCGGGCAGGTCTCCTGTTTCTGTCGGATCTCATCCAACAGATCAGGAAGAACCTCTAATGTACACAGCTGGGCATCCTCATCAGGAAACTGGATGTCCAACTCTAGCCAGATCAAATCCCTTTGTAACTGCTGCTGAATTGTCAGCCTCGCAATCGCTTGCTCTCGAGGCGTCTTCCTGCTCAGGGCGTCGGCGACTACGTTCGCCTTCCCCGGATGATACAGAATCCCCAGATCAAAATCCTTGATCAGCTCAAGCCACCTACGCTGGCGGTTATTCAATTCCCGCTGCGTGAAAATGTACTTCAGGCTTTGATGGTCTGTGAAGATCTGACAGGTAACACCATACAAGTAATGTCTCCAGATCTTCAGTGCGTGAACTACCGCTGCCAACTCCAGATCATGAGTCGGGTAGTTCTCCTCATACGTCTTCAACTGTCGAGACGCATATGCAATCACCCTGCCTCTCTGCATCAACACACATCCCAAGCCTAGCTTGGATGCATCACTATATACTACAAAATCCTCTGTACCCCTCTAGTTGTGCCAAAACAGGAGCAGAAGTCAGACGTCTCTTCAGCTTCTCAAAACTCTGCATACACTGATCAGACCACACAAATCTGGTAGTCTTCCTCAGCAAACTCGTCAGTGGATGGGCAATCACAGAAAATCCCTCCACAAAGCGTCTGTAATAACCGGCTAGGCCAAGGAAGCTACGTACTTCCTTGACGTTCGTCGGTGTAGGCCATGCAGCTACTGCCTCTATCTTCGCCGGATCAACCTTGATCCCCTCAGCTGATACTATGTGACCCAGGAATGTTACCTCTGGCATCCAGAACTCGCACTTAGAGAACTCTGCATAAAGTTCTCTATCCCGCAAAACCTGCAATACAATCCTCAGATGTCTTGCATGCTCCTCACTGCTACGTGAATATACCAGAATGTCATCAATGAAAACCACCACAAACTGATCCAGGAAGTCGATGAAGATACTGTTCAACAACTCCATAAAGATAGCTGGGGCATTCGTAAGCCCAAATAGCATCACTACAAACTCGTAGTGGCCATATCTGGTCCGGAACGCAGTCTTGTGCACATCCTGCTCCCTCACCCTCAGCTGGTGATACCCGGAACGCAGGTCAATCCTGGAGCAAATCATCAATACGCGGAAGTGGATACTTGTTCTTGATGGTCACCTTGTTCAGTTCTCTGTAATCGATGCATAACCACAAAGATCCGTCCTTCTTCCGTACGAAGAGGACAGGTGCTCCCTAGGGGGACACACTAGGACGAATGAAGCCCTTCTCAGCCAACTCCTCGAGTTGCTTCTTCAGCTCCAGCATCTCAACAGGCGCCATCCGGTATGGAGCCTTCGAGATGGGTCTCGTACCAGGCTCCAACTCGATACTGAAATCCACACTCCTATGAGGCGGCAAACTGGACGGCTCAGCAAACGCATCAGTAAACTCACAGACTACTGGGATATCCTCTAACGCTGGACTCTCCCCCTCCTTCATGGCATAACACCAGAAGGCCTCGCAACCCTATGCAATCAATCTAGCTACCCGTATAGCACTGATAACTATGCCTACCTTTCCAAGGTCCCAACCTCGGAAAACCTTTATCTGACCTAACTCGGTAGAGAGGGTAACAGTACTCCTACCTACATCTAAGACTGCAGAATGTCTAGCCATCCAATCCATACCTAATATAACTTCCTCATGCTCTAACGGCATGACAAAGAAGTCAACTAGTAACACACGAGTCCCTACCGAAATGGGACAACCGTGAATCTCACGGGTACCTCTAACCCTACCGCCATCAGGTAATCCTATAATAGAAGGCATACCCTCAACTGTATCTAGACCCAGGCGTTCTACACAAGCATCAGAAATAAAAGAATGTGTAGCACCAGTATCAAATAAAACTCTAACAAATAAACCATGAATCAGAATGGTACCTGTAGCAGTAGGTGCAGCTGGCTCCTCTGCACTCCTCAGCTCAAAAACTCGGCCTTGTGGGCCTCTGGTATCAGTGGTGCCCCCACCACGGCCTCTGCCTCTACTCGGCCCAAGAGCAGATCCTTGAGTCGTAGGGCGATCTGGGACCCTCTGCTGTCCTTGACTCTGCTGCTGCTGCTGAGGTGGTCTCTGTCCACCTCCTGATGCACTAGCAGGAGAAGAATCCTGCTGTGATGAAGCTCGCCCTCGTCTACAGAAGGTAGCTCTATGACCAGGTCGGCCACAAGTGAAATAGGTCACCGGCTGCCTACTACACTCTGACCTCATATGCCCATACTCGCTGCAGTTGAAGCATTGCACTCCCTTATCTGCACCCGGTGCAGATGGAGGACGACTCTGGCGACTTTGACCTCGCCCTGAACCAGCAGCTCCACCAGTACCACTGGTCTGACCAGTCCTCTGTCTCTTCTCAGACCCTCCGGTCTGAGAAGCTCTCCTTTGGTTAGCTCTCTCCCTCTCGTAGTCAGAAGCCCGGTCCTGATAGTCGACCAAGGTCTCACAGTGAAAACCCGCCATGTAGGTACGGGTAGTATCCCTCAGACGTCGGGAAAACAAATACACGTACTGATCTACATCAGTTGCAGCTGGACCCAACAATGCCAGCTCCTCCTGGAATCTCCTGATGGCCTCTGAGACAAGCACATCCTCGAATCTAGCCTCCACGAAATCTCGTAGTTTCTCCCTCCTCAAAGAGGCAGGGCAGAAACGCTCTCGGATCAGAGTCCTCATCTGCTCATAACTAGTAACCTGTGCTCGTACAGATCTCCACCAATGTTGTGCCAAATCTCTGAACAAGGTCTGTACCAGCTCAATCTGTCTGTCCACGGGACATCTAATAGACTCCAGGGCTGAGTCTACATGTCCTATCCAAAGCTCCACCTCTAGCCCCACTTTCCGAGTGAAAGGGGGTACTCTCATCTGATGAAAAACCTTCAACCAAGTATCTAGTCGAGGCCCTCTATGCTCCTCTGGAGCCCGAGCAATCTCAGCAGTAGGTACCTGTACAGCTGGTACTTGAGTAACGGTGTGGAACCTCTCAGATGGTCCCTCCTGTGCTGGCAGATCCGGGCACGCCTACCTGCCCTGGCGGCCTCCTCAACACGTCTGATATATGCCTGAAACTCTGCTCTATCCATCGAGACACGATCAGACTCACCAGACTAGGCTCTCTGTGTCCCCTGTACCTCAGCTGCCCCGTTCCCAGTCCTAGGAACGGCGCTCTCAGCAACCTCCTCGTGGACCTCCTCTACTGCGCGTGGCTCAGCAAGAATCCTTCCCCGTCCTCTACCTAGAGGGGGTCTACCTCTACCTCTACCTCGTCCTGCTGCAGGTAAGGCTCTAGTCTGAACCATCTGCAGAGGACATAAACCTACCTTAGAAGGCTATATATATGCCATATGTATAGATATATCACAGATCAATCACAACAGAATATCTATATATATCTATACTGTCGAGGTCTTCAGAGGGGTGATGGCTCACGTACACGGTATCCCAAAACATTTGTACTCATTTCAAAACCAAAACCTTTTGAAAAGTCAGACCCCTTTTCGGGTTCTGTTTAGTTATCTATTCGACCTTTCTTGCAGATTACTAGTGCCATTGTTGTCAACCTGGGCTCTGATACCAACTTTGTAACCCCCCATATCCGTAGGACTCGGAGTGCTACTGGCTAGGATCTCACAATGGATCCTGACCCTAGCCTGACAACAATTTCACAGATCTTACAACAAGGCACCGATAGATTAAAACAAAACATGAAACTGATATATATATAGATATCAAAAGGTGATACATTGTACCGCTGAGTACAAATAAAACCAAACTGTACAACAAAAACCCATAACCCCGATACCGCCCCAGTGTACGAAGCCCTCAGCGGATCACCCACTCTAGATCACTCTGCAACTCTCCTATCCTGCAAAGTATCTACAACACGGTATGAAACCGTTAGCTTACCATACACAAATATAGGAATATGCTAGAGCACAAACACACATCAGAAAGGATAAACACTTCAACATGCTTTCACAAATTTACCCGGTTCATTATC
Source organism: Fagopyrum tataricum (assembly GCA_002319775.1). NCBI lineage: Eukaryota > Viridiplantae > Streptophyta > Magnoliopsida > Caryophyllales > Polygonaceae > Fagopyrum > Fagopyrum tataricum. The sequence goes on from CM008286.1 coordinate 34,654,881, forward strand.
TTTATGAAGTCCAGCAATCAACTCATATATAATATCCATATAAACATAAGTGACACGAGGAATATAAACCTCGCCTCTAGGTCCAATAACCAGCTGGAATGGTGCCTGGAACACTACCCCGTGTACCCTAGGGAATGGGAAGTGCCCGAACCGTTTACCAAGTCTGGCCTGCCTACAGAGAACCTCCCAGACTCCCAGCGGGATGAAAGGGCAAGTTATCACAACCCTACAATGGGCAAACAATATACCATAGGTCAGTGTGCTCATAACACTATATGATATAACACACACCACTCATGCACAACATCCACAACTAAGTAAGTCCCACGGACTTACCTCAACCTCGTAGTCGTCTCACTGGATCAACCTCAACTCAGTCTACTCCCAACTGGAGGATAACACAGCCTATACAAGGCATACACAGATATATCACAATCCTCTCACACAAAGGGTCACACCTAGACCCAAGGATCCATNAAGGGTCACACCTATACCCAAGGGATCCATAAGGGATCATACTCCAACTCGTAATCCTCAAAGCTCTAACCGGTTCCCGTATCATACTCAACATTCGAATCCTAGCATGCCACTATCGCTCAACTAGGAAAGAAAGGATCTACCTAGCTTTAGGTAGACCCAGGAAAAACGCACCTGCGTAACAAAGGGGCGCAGGGCGGAGGCAAGCAACCGCGGTGCGGCGGAACGGAGCCACGGGGGCGGTGACTAGGGACGCTGGCAAACGCAGGCACGCCGCTGCACGACGCGGGCGTTTGACACGGTAACCGCGGGGGCGGTGACTTCTGGCCGCGGGGCGGCGACTACGCAGAATGAAACCTCGTGGTTTCTCTTCAGCTCTTTCCAGGATCAATTCCCTTCTACTCTCTTCCAGATTCATACACAAGCATAACATACACAACTCAGCACCATCCTATGATCACACATCTAATCCTAAGCTAAGGAATGAAGAACAAGAAAGAAGAAGAAAGAAAGAAAGGGAAGGAGAAGCAAGAAGCTCACCTCCACAGCTGTAGACAACCAAGGAAGATCAACACTAGCTCTTAGCTGGCCTCTGCAGTTCATCAAACATACACTCAACCTTTCAGCAACACAAAACCACACCCAAAAGCTTATCAAACCCCAAAGCTTTCAAGCAAGAACCAAAGGGAAGAGATGAAGAAGCAAGGAAGACGTAAGGCTGGGGAAAGGAAGTGAGAAAGGTAACCCTTGCTCAACAAGGAAAGGAGAGAAGTAACCAAAAGGGTAAAGCACGGGTCAAGGAAGTCAACAAAACCGGCTGCAGCCGCCGTAACCCGCAGGGCGGATCACAGGGCCGCAGGGGCGGAGACCCGCAGGGGCGGAGACCCGCAGGGGCGGAGACCAGCAGGGGCGGCACACGTGCCTGCGGGTGCGGAAAAACCAATCTCGGCCCCAAAGCCAATCTCGGCCGTGGTCCAATCTCGGTCCGAAAGAAAGGGCTCTCACATCTCACCCCCCCTAAAAACAAGTTTCGTCCCGAAACTTGCAAGATCCAGAAAACAGTCGGACTCAAAAGCCAAAGGTTACAACTATCTCTATAACCTCAGCATAAGCATGGAGGAAACCATCCACTCCAGCAGCAAAAACTATACTGTCCAAGGCCTAGAGGGAACCATCTCTAGCCTATCCATAACATGTCCCGATAGCATGGAGGAAAGAATCCATCTCCAGCTATAACCAAGTCATATTAGCACAACAAGATCTAATAAGATCACAATCACAATAAGCTAGCATGAAATAAACATATCATAGCATATAAGCATGTAAGCAACATAAGACTCACCAAGCTAGTACTAAGAATCTACTCCGGTGATCCTACTGATGCAACCTATCTCTGCATAGAACTCTGGATAGTTCCTCTGGATACTATCCTCAGTCTCCCATGTAGCCTCCTCTGGTCCTCGTCTCGACCACTGTATCCTAAGCATAGGTATGTCCTTCGAACGCAGGCGTCTCGTAACCTCGTTCTAGGACTGCAATCGGGATGCTCAACAAAAGTGTGGTCCGGCTCAACCACCAAATCCTCATAGCATACAATGGTGTCTCGGGATCTGGTATATACTCTCTCAGCTAAGACACGTGAAACACAGGGTGAACACCCTCTAATCTCGGGAGGCAAGGCCAATCTATAAGCTGCACTCCCAACTCGATCCAAAATCTCAAACGGTCCGACATATCGGGGGCTCAACTTCCCCTTAATGTCAAAACGCCTAACACCTCGTGTCGGGGACACTCTCAGCCACACATGGGCTCCAACTCTGAACTCCAGAGGTCTACGCCTCCTATCAGCATACGACTTCTGACGGCTCAGCACAGTCAGCATACGCTCTCTGATCAATGCTACTGAACTGTACAACAAAAACCCATAACCCCGATACCGCCCCAGTGTACGAAGCCCTCAGCGGATCACCCACTCTAGATCACTCTGCAACTCTCCTATCCTGCAAAGTATCTACAACACGGTATGAAACCGTTAGCTTACCATACACAAATATAGGAATATGCTAGAGCACAAACACACATCAGAAATGATAAACACTTCAACATGCTTTCATACAATTTACCCGGTTCATTATCTTTATGAAGTCCAGCAATCAACTCATATATAATATCCATATAAACATAAGTGACACGAGGAATATAAACCTCGCCTCTAGGTCCAATAACCAGCTGGAATGGTGCCTGGAACACTACCCCGTGTACCCTAGGGAATGGGAAGTGCCCGAACCGTTTACCAAGTCTGGCCTGCCTACAGAGAACCTCCCAGACTCCCAGCGGGATGAAAGGGCAAGTTATCACAACCCTACAATGGGCAAACAATATACCATAGGTCAGTGACCATCATAACATATGCTATAAACATATAACACACACCACTCATGCACAACATCCTATAAAGAAATGACAACTAAGTAAGTCCCACGGACTTACCTCAACCTCGTAGTCGTCTCACTGGATCAACCTCAACTCAGTCTACTCCCAACTGGAGGATAACACAGCCTATACAAGGCATACACAGATATATCACAATCCTCTCACACAAAAGGGTCACACCTAGACCCAAGGGATCCATAAGGGATCATATCCAACTCGTAAACCTCAAAGTCCTAACCGGCCATTCCATATCATACTCATCGACATCCTAATCCTAGCATGGTACTAAGCCTCATACTAGAAAGGAAAGGAAATGATCTACCTAACTCTAGGTAGATCCGGGATAAGATGCACCTGCGTAAAACAAGGACGCAGGGGCGGAGCAAGCAACCGCGGGTGCGGCGGAACGGAGCCGAGGGGGCGGTGACACGGGATGCTAGCAAACGCAGGCACGCCGCTGGCACGACGCTAGCGCTGCGACACGGCAACCGCGGGGGCGGTGACTTCTAGCCGCGGGGGCGGTGACAGTGCAGAACGAAATCTTGCGGTTTCTCTAGAGTTCTTTCCGGGATCAATTCCCTTCTACTCTCTTCCAGATTCATACACAAGCATAACATACACAACTCAACATCATCCTATGATCACACATCTAATCCTAAGCTAAGGAATGAAGAACAAGAAAGAAGAAGAAAGAAAGGAAGGAAGGAGAAGCAAGAAGCTCACCTCCACAACTGTAGACAACCAAGGAAGATCAACACTAGCTCTTAGCTGGCCTCTGCATCTCATCAAACATACACTCAACCTTAAGCAACACAAAACCACACCCAAACCTTATCAAACCCCAAAGCTCTCAAGCAAGAACCAAAGGAAGAGATGAAGAAGCAAGGAAGACGTAAGGCTGGGGAAAGGAAGTGAGAAAGGTAACCCTTGCTTAGCAAGGAAAGGAGAGAAGTAACCAAAAGGGTAAAGCACGGGTCAAGGAAGTCAACAAAACCGGTTGCAGCCGCCGTAACCCGCAGGGGTGGATCACAAGGCCACAGGGGCGGCACACATGCCCGCGGGTGCGGCAAGACCAAATCTCGGCCCAAAGTCAATCTCGGCCATGATCCGATCTCGGTCCGAAAGAAAGGGCTCTCACAGCAAATCGGTCCAACTAGCGTAATCAACTAGGCCCATTACCGTACCTAATTTGGGCCAACAAGAACCAGGCCAACTGCCAACTTCTTATCCCTACTTGGGCCGGCAAGGTAAACCGTCTTCCTCTCCATACCTAGAGTTGGTCCGGTGAAAAAGTGAGCCCCGTCCTCATGCTCTATGCCGGGCCCAATAGAAGACACAAAGAAGCCAAATAAGTGTAAGAACCTTGATCTTTAGAGCTGAGCTAGGATGTAGCCGCCCCCGAGGGTCCATGGTGGCGCCCCTGCGGCTCGCCCAGTGTCCGCCCCTGCGGCTCAAGGAACCCGCCCCTACGGTTTCCTACGGCTGCAGCCGACTTTGTTGACTATTGACCCGTTCTTTACTCTTTCTTTTCCCTTAAGCTTCGTCTTTGGCTTTCTGAGCAAGGTTCATCTTCATTTCCAGCTTTCTCACATCCTTCTTTCCCTTCTTTCCCTCCTTGTTTCTTCTCTCTTTCTTTCTTTCTTTCTTTCTTTCTTTCTTTCTTCTTTGATTCCTCTTCCTTAGCTTAGGATTAGATGTGTTTTTTGATGCGTTTTGATGTTTGTATGTGTATATATATGTATATGCTTGGCTATGGATTGATGAAGACGTGAATTGATCACGTGAAGAGTCGAAGAGAAGTCGGGGAAGCCCGTTCTGCATTGTCGCTACCCGCGCCTGGAAGCCACCGCCCTTGCGGGACCTTGTCACCGCACCCGTGCCTCAGTGTCGCCGCCCCCGCGGCCACGGTCCCAGCGCCTGTGCCAGCGTGCCTCCGCGCCTGCGCCTGCTGCCTTTCCGCCCCTACGTCTTTCCGTTCCGCAGGTGCGTCTTGTACAGGATCTACTTAGAGTAGTATTGATCCTTTCCTTTCCTAGTATGAGCGGGCTCGTAGCATGCTAGGTACGTATATGAGGATATAATGATGATGAGTATGATATCGATATATGCTTGTTACGGCTTTGAGGTTTAGTTGTTTATCGAGGTTATAATTTGGATATGATCCTTATGGATCCCTTGGGTCTAAGTATGACTGATAGATGATGGAATCACTATCAATTTAGGTAGTTTTTAGAGTCCTTTTTATGTTTTTGAGTCATATTGTGTTGCTAATACTTTGATCCAGATGAAAAAGTCTAAATGAAGCAAAAGAAGGTATGAGCAACACTTAGGAGTTGAAGTAAAGCGACGAAGACAAGTTTTTGGTGCCACACCGCCACCGCGGAGTAGTGTCACCGCCCCTGCGGTGGCACCCATATCCAGTGCCGCAGTCAGCGCATCCACTTGTGCCGGAAGAAGCCTGTCACCGCCCCAGCGGCCGCCTCTGGCCGCCCCTGCGGCCACCTATGGCCGCCCCTACGGTGACTCAGCCTGAAGAAGCGGAGACAGCGCTCCTGCCTGCGTCCTTTCACACGGTCCTGTGAAGCCGAAGGGCCAGTGTCACCGCCCATGCGGTGACACTGAGCCGCGCCTGCGGGTCGTCATCGATAAACGCCACGAAGTTGAAGATTTAGACGTTCAAAGAGCATTTAAAGACCCGCCTCTGCGTGAATGTCAAGCCGCCCCTGCGGCCACGAGGAAGATGGAACGTTTTTGCCTAAACCGCCCTTGCGCCACCCTTGGCCGCGGGTGCGGGTTAGTGTCAGAGGATTTTACTCCGGCTGTTTTCGTCGCCTTTATGGTCTTAATTGTGGTTGTTTGCACAACATCTTTACTCCATTCTTTATGGTGGTTGTTTGCACAACCTCTTTACTCCTTTTTAATGCATTTTGTAGTATATAAATAGAGCCCTTGGCTAAAGCTAATACTAGAATCATCTCATTTTCCACATAAACCTCTATATTTCTAGTGTCTTTTGTAATGTAGTGCTAAGTCTCCTTTCTACATTAGGTTGATTGAAGCTTATATAAGTTGGTTGTAAGTTCTTTTTAATAGAAGTATTATTCAATATATATTTGTGTTATATTCCTTTTGTTTAACTTAGTTTGTATGTTTGTTTTCCACTTAGTTTGATGACCTAAGTTGTATAACTGCATGCAAAAGGCTAAGGTTAATTAGTTCCGGGTTCGGGTCATTAATCTAGTAGAAAACTCTTAGGTATAAACGGGTTGTGATTATCTAAGTGTAAAAGGAATATAACTACGTAATAAGATTAACGGGTTGTTTCTCTTTTATATATCTCATTATCTTTGGTAGAATGCTAACTTGTTGTTTCGTCTTGTAGGTTTACGGACTAGGAACTCATTAAGTTGTGTTAATGCCGGTTGGCTTAATACATAAATATGATCAAGATGAGAACAATTGTTGAATGCTTCTAAAAAGAACCAACCAAGTTATATGCAACGGAAATCTAACCTAGTGTAGTGTTTGTCTTTTTTTTTTATCACCATCAATCTTTGCTTCAATTATATGTTTGTCTTGTCACATATTACAATCCAAACACCCCCCCCCCCTTTTTGGTTACTAATAATTGATAATTGAAACTAAATTGCACTTTAATCATCTCTCACTCTCTTGGGTTCGACCCTTGCTTAATCGCTATACATTGGTTAGTGTTAAGTTCGGATTTAACTTTGATAAGTTTATTATAACGATCTTAGGAAATACGCATGTCAAATTTGACGTCGTTGCTGGGGAACGAACTCGGGTCACCCGCGTGACAGGAGGGAATACTCACCACAATACCCTTGTCAAGATGAGAACAATTTTTTTTTCCTGAGAAGCCCCCGCCCCTGCGGGTTTACCCAGAAAAAAAAAGAGAGGCTCGGGATTAAAACCTACCCCACCCACCTCTCTCACTCCTTCTCATATATCTCTCTCTCGAAAACACTCTCACACACCAGCCCTCAACACGCCCCAGCGCCGTCAAGCACTTTCCTTCACGCCATTGCTACCGACGCTCTTGCGCCACTCTACCGACGCCCCTGCGCCACACCTCCGTTCCCTCTTTCCCCCACCCGGATGCACCCTCCCCTAACTCACTTTCTCACAAATCCTAACCCTAATCTATCACCACCACTCACCACCCTCCTAATCCACCGTCAACCACCGTCGGAAGCACCAACGAACGCCACAAGAGCGGCCACCAGGGATTTGTCACAAGTTCACCTCCCGTCTTCGCCCGCCCTTGCGCCTCACGCCTCGACGCCTCTGCGGGCCGTCAAACCGCACCAGCGCCTCACCTCCCGTGCGGGTCCTCAAAACCGCCCCTGCGGAAAACACAATAGAAAGGTCGTCTTCCTTTCTTTTCTTCGTGAATTCTAGTTTTTTCGGATTGAACTTGCTGCTAGAATGGATTCAACAAGAAAATTTAAGATGAATGAGAGGGAAAAGGCACGGTATGAGATTGTGCAAGACCGAAAGATCTTTGCAACTCGATTCTTGCGTGTTCCGACCTTAGAGAGGTTGAGCATGTTGGAAAGCATGCAGTCCTTCCTCGGCAATGCTGGGCTTGGGGACTTCCTTGGAAAGAGTGCCCGAACATATCCCGAGCTGACCAGAAAGTTCATGGCTACGTTCAATAGGGAAAAGGAAGACCAAATCTGCACCGGCCTTACTTTTTAAATTCAACAAAAGGAAATACACAATGAACTTTGCACAACTGCAGGAGGCTTTTGGGGTTTCTAAATACACCTCTGAAAAATGGTGGGAATCGGCCCCTACACCCGACTTGGTGGCATTTTGGCGAGCTGCTACCGGCTCCGACATTCAAGCGGGGGGTGAGTACAACAACAAACTCACTCACCCCTGCTTGAGGCTCCTGTCCAAGATAATCATGTATTCTTCTGTGGACACAAGGAGGAGAACAAGGTCGCCCTCAAGGACCTCCGATCCCCTTACTATATGCTTGTGTTCCGGCATGTGACAACGTGCCGGATTGGATTACCCTCTTCCTCACCGCTTTGAAGCGGATTAGGAAGAACGAACCGCGTGATATTGTTGGAGGTGGGATCATCTCCTTGATTACGGAGCAGGTCATGGACTTGACCGAGTTGGAGGATGGGTTGGCAATCCCATTTTACGACGAGGGTCTTCTACGGCGCTGCAAGCTCCTGAGGAGGGATGGTGAGAACCTCTTCTGGTTGTCTTTTGCAGATGGGAGTCACATCACCTACCTGCCCCGACCGCTGCCTTTAGGAAATGAGCTCTGACCTTTACATAGCCTCCGACCCCTACGTCCCGAGGCGATCACAAGTTGTTGTTATTGAGCGGCACGTGGCGAACTCCAGCAGGGTCCCACATGAGGGTCCCACATGAGGACCACATGCCCGATGATAAGGAGATGCCCACCGCGGCGGAGGAGGATGACACCACCCACGCCAGCCTGCTAGCTCAGATGGCGGCTCTGACCACTCAGCATCAGAAGTGGCAGACCGGCTACCAGACGTCTATGCTTGAGCAGCAGCAGGCTTGGCAGGCGGATTTTGAGGGGAGGATGACCGAGCATTTTGACCGGCGTCAGGATGCTTGGCAAGAGGCTCAACAGCGGAGGATGGAGGCTCAACAGTTGGCTTGGCAAGCCAACTTTGAGACCTCTTTCGGAGCTAGGATGGACGCGCAGCAAGCCCGCCTTGACGACTTGTACCAGCGTCAGCAGCACTTTTTCGGCCACTTCCCCTATCCGCCGGAGCACGGTCCGAATGGTGCAGCCGGACCATCCCACTAGTGAGCTTCTCCTCTTTTTTCCTTCTCCACATTGTTATCTTTGCTTTCATTTTCACACTTTGAGGGCAAAACGTTCTTCAAGTATGGGGGAGGGAACTTATCATGCACTTTTATTTGAGTTTGTTTTGAGATTTCTAGTTATTTGAGTTTGTTTTAAAAATTTTAATTGTAATCCATATCAGTCAAAAAAAAAAAGAAGAGAAAAAGCCAAAGAATTGAGAAAAAGGCAAGAAATCCTTGGATAAACCGAAATCCTAAAGGGCGGTTTAGGCAAAAAGAAGGTAGTCTGACCAACTCTAAGTTGGTGCAAAATTGGACTTGAGGGATGTGAGATTTTTAGTGAGATTATCATAAAAAGAAGAAGAGTAGCAAGGTGAAAACCCGAAAAGGCTCCTTGGCAAAATGAGCGATACCGAGTGTAGGTTCTCCTTCCGCCGTTGGCGACATAAGAAGGGGAGTCATAAGAAGGGGAGTCATAAGGAGGATATCCGGGTAGGTCACTCTTGGAGCAATAAGGATGGTAGTTTTTTTACTTTTTCTCACCTTTTCTTTTTTCTCTCTTTTCTCATTTTCTTTGGTAAACTTTTTTCTCTTTTGTTCCTCATCTTTTCTACTGCACCATACTTCCTGAGGCTGTTGTGCTGATTTGTTTGATGTGTTGTTTTCTCGGGATGAGTAAAGAGTCTAAGTATGGGGGAGTTTGAGAGGTGATGGAATCACAATCATTTTAGGTAGTTTTTAGAGTCCTTTTAATATGTTTTTGAGTCATATTGTGTTGCTAATACTTTGATCCAGATGAAAAAGTCTAAATGAAGCAAAAGAAGGTATGAGCAACACTTAGGAGTTGAAGTAAAGCGACGAAGACAAGTTTCTGGTGCCACATCGCCCCCGCGGAGTAGTGTCACCGCCCTTGCGGTGGCACCATGTCTAGTGCCGCAGTCAGCGCATCCACTTGCACCGGAAGAAGCCAGTCACCGCCCCAACGGCCGCCTCTGGCCGCCCCTACAATGACAACCCTGAAGATCCACGCTGAGTGCCGCAGCCAGCGCCTTCGCCCGCGCCCAAGAAGAGACTTGTCACTGCCCCTGCGGCCGCCTATGGCCGCCCCTGCGGTGACTCAGCCTGAAGAAGCGGAGACAGCGCCTCAACGCTCTTGCCTGCGTCCTTGCCCGTGGTCCTGTGAAACCGAAGGGCTAGTGTCACTGCCCTTGCGGTGACACTGAGCCGCGCCTACGGGTCGTCATCAGAAACGCCACGAAGTTGAAGAGTCAGACGTTCAAAGAGCATTTAAAGACCCGCCCCTGCAAGAATGTCAAGCCGCCCCTACGACCACGAGGAAGATAGAACGGTTTTGCCTAAACCGCCCCTGCGCCACCCTTAGCCGCGGCTGCGGGTTAGCGTCAGAGGATTTTACTCCGGCTGTTTTCGTCGCCTTTATGGTCTTAATTGTGGTTGTTTGCACAACCTCTTTACTCCATTCTTTATGGTGGCTGTTTGCACAGCCTCTTTACTCCTTTTTAATGCATTTTGTAGTATAAATAGAGCCCTTGGCTAAAGCTAGAATCATCTCATTTTCCACATAAACCTCTATATTTCTAGTGTCTTTTGTAATGGAGTGCTAAGTCTCCTTTCTACATTAGGTTGATTGAAGCTTCATATAAGTTGGTTGTAAGTTCTTTTCAATAGAAGTATTATTCAATATATATTACTGTTATATTCCTTGTGTTTAACTTAGTTTGTATATTTGTTTTCCACTTAGTTTGATCATCTAAGTTGTATAATTGCATGCAAAAGGCTAAGGTTCATTGGTTCCGGGTTGGGGTCATTAATCCAGTAGCAAACTCTTAGGTATGAACGGGTTGTGATTATCTAAGTGTAAAAGGAATATAACTACATAATCAGATTAACGGGTTGTTTCTCTTTTATGTTTCTCTTTATCTTTGGTAGAATGCTAACTTGTTGTTTGGTCTTGTAGGTTTACGGACTAGGAACTCGTTAAGTTTTGTTAATGCCGGTTGGCTTAATACATAAATATGATCAAGATGAGAACAATTGTTGAATGCTTCTAAAAAGAACAAACCAAGTTATATGCAGCGGAAATCTAACCTAGTGTAGTGTTTGTCTTATTGTTTTTATCACCATCAATCTTTACTTCAATTATAGGTTTGTCTTGTTACATGTTACAATCCAACCCCCCCCCCCCTTTTTGGTTACTAATAATTGATAATTGAAACTAAATTGCGCTTTAATCATCTCTCACTCTCTTGGGTTCGACCGTTGCTTAATCGCTACACATTGGTTAGTGTTAAGTTCGGATTTAACTTTGATAAGTTTATTATAACGACCTTAGGAAATACGCTTATCAGTGACCCCTTTGATTGATAGGAGATTTGATATCTCGTTATGCCTTGTTGTTAGGAAGTTTTGTCCTCCAGATTGGAGTTGATCGTGTTGAGAGTACTTCGAGGTTGAGGTAAGTCCATAGGACTTACTTAGCTACCATCCCTATATTGGATGTATGCATGAGTGGTGTTTGGTATGTTCCTTATAGCATGAGTGGTGTTTGGTATATTCTTGAGAGTACTTCGACCTATGGTTAAGTGACTGCCCATTAGTTGAGCGGGCAGGCCAGATTTGGCTTGTGGGACGGGCTTTCTCCACTCCCATAGGGTATACGGTGAGGGTGACCGGATTACCACTCAAGCTGGCACAATTCCCGAGAGGCGAGGATTATATATTCCTCGTGTCACATATATTCATATACATCTATATATTTGATTTGAGTGTTGGACTTTATAAAGATAATTAACCGGGTAAATGTGTGACAGCATGATTATATGTTATGATTCCTAAAGTGTGGTTGTGCTTATGTATTATCCAATATATGTGTATGGTTAGCTAACGGTTTTATACGGTGTTGTAGATCCTTTGCAGGTTAGGATAGCTGCAGAGTGATCCAAATGGGGTGATCTACTGAGGGCTTCGTACACTAGGTTATGCGTGGGATATGGGGCATTTTGTATGTACAGTTATATGTTTGGTTTGTACTCAGCGGTTCTTCTGTAACCCTTTTGGATATGTATATATATAGTTTGATGTTTTGATTTTAATCTATTTGTGCCTTGTTGTAAGATCCAGTGAACTTGTTGTCAGGCTAGGGTCAAGATCCATTGTGAGATCCTAGCCCAGTAGCGCCTCGAGTCCTACGAATTCGGGGTGTTACAATAAGCGTCTGGCCCAGATACAGACACCTTCATCTCCTTCACCCTCTTTCGACGACCAATACAAAAGCAACGGCCACGCTGACGTTCCCCGACTTCAATTCAAGTGTTACGGGCATTCATGCCGGGAGTAACTGCGCCATTGAAGACCTATGAATCAAAGCTGGAGCAGTGAAGACTTCGAAGCAACCTCTCCGTGTCGCCATTCCCCATTCCCTCTAGACCGACTTTCCACTCATACCACAAAATCATCATAGCCAACACCGACGCCATCATCACCGACCCACTAATCATCGTCCATATCGGCTAACCTTCCCTAGCTTGCACCCCACCTCGCCACCTCCATTCCATTCGACCCTGACCATGGACAAGGCACGAAATCCACACGTCCTCCTCCCCGATTTACAACTCTACACCACACCACCGACGGCCAGAGCGCTCGACACCTGGGGGTGATCGGTTACCTTCCTCGTCAACCCCATAGGTGAGCCTTATACCTTGCTCTTTCCTTTTGTTCTGGTAGGTCTATCCTCAGCTACTAACTCCGGCGAACGACATCTTCCACGTGATCGTAGTAAAACGGATCGGAACCTCGAAACTCGACGTATTGAACCACAATTGCTTGACCGACTGGACCACGAACGGGAAACCTTGACAAACTCAAACCAACGCGTCGCTACCACCGTTAAATCGGAGGAGGTTAGCTGGTTCTCCTTCACCTCCGTTCCTAGCTAGCCCGGATCGAACCTGAGACTTCAGGGTTTGGAAAAGCTCTCACTTTTTGCTTCCGGTGAGTATTGAACCTACAACATGTAGGGTTCTGCTTTAAAATCCATTTTTTGTATCTTGTTGGTATTGAACCTTGGACGTCTTTCTTGTTGTTCATTCAAATTGTTGTCGCCATAGAGAATCGAACATGAGACGTCCGTCTTCCTCAACTAGTGCCTCATACTAGCTTTGGTGCTTTCCCAAGGACTCGAACTCGAGACCTTTGACTTCGATACCTGCCATCTGATGCCATCTCATGCCGCCTTCCTTATGTTCCTGGTGAGAATCGAACACACGACCAGTTCGGACTGGATCTTTAACTCCCGAATCTGTAACTTGCGCGATTTGAACCCCCGACGTCATGCAAGCTCCTGACATTGCTCGTTGTCACTTGGTGTCGTTAGATTTCATTTGATAATTCCACTTCCGGTTAGACTCGAAATCCGAAATCCGTTTAATCCCGTCAAATTAATTTTTTCGTTAAATTAATATTTGGTAATAAATAATTATGTCGTTTAATTTTTTTTTAATTACTTTGTGATAATTTAGTGAAATAATTTAGAGGATGATATTTAAGCTTAAGTAGTGAATGTTGACGTGAATTATAGTTGTGGAACTAGTATAGTATGACCGGAATGTTGAAAGTTAGAACGAATTTTAGAGAATGTTATATTAGTATGAAATTGGAATTGGAATGGAACTAAGATTAGTTAAGATGATTGATAACGACGAACGGAATATGAGACGCCCGAGATAGAGGGATGTTAGCAAAATGACATGATGATAATAATATGAGAATCTAGAATGTACGTCTAGGTCCGCGAACCTTGGTCGTAGAAAGCGTCATGGTATCGATGCTATATATCATACCCTGATTGATTAGAATGATAAATCGAGAACTACGAAGGGTTGATATAGTACTAAGGGTTGTTATATCTTGATCAGGATTCAAATTACTAACCGGCAGATCGCGAATAACATTGAAGACCGGTACGGATAAGGTGAGTTCGTAAGACTCACTTAGATACTATTATAATATTGAGTGTGTACTAGGATTGTGTGTGCTATCCGTGTTAAATAAAATGAACGAACTAGACCACTGCCTTTATAATTCTAAAGATAGGCCTAAGTGTATTATAACGGGCCGTAGCACTCTGTCTGGGCCGAGGGTGCCGAAAGATTCCCCACGACCAGTCTAGTAGCATATACGGGCGAGATGCATCAAAACCAGTCCTACTGGTTTACGGGGACGGGGGCGAGAGTTGGGCGACTCTCGTGCTACCATGAAAAGTTGAATAATAGGATGATCAATTTCATCAAAAGAAAAAATAAGAACCGGGACATTGTTTGCTACATGCTGAATGATTTACTATATTCCCTTGATTGTTATTGTGCATTAGTATCCTTAGTATTAAAATTGTAGCTAACGGTTTTACCGTGTTGTTAGACATTGTAGGTTAGATCTCTACCGAGATATCGACGGTGCAGTCGTCAGCCGGGATTTCCGTACTAGGAGTTGTGGGTGGTTTCATTCAGTTTATTGTTTAGACTTTATTTCATTTCAGTACGTTATTGGTTGTCGTATGCGTCTAGATTATGTCTTAGTGAACGTGTTCTTCTTTTAAAGGATTTTTGGCTTTTAATATTTGTGCCTTCTTGCAAGGTCCGTTGTTATTGCTATAAAACTATATCCGAGACTCACTGTGAAGTCCTAGTCAGTAACGCTCCGAGTTCCTAGAATTCGAGGTGTTACAACATGATATCAGAGCACTAGGTTGGCAACAATGACACTCACAATCTTCTAAAAATGTCATGTATAAAAGAACCCAAAATGGGATATGATTTTCTCAAATGAATTTCAAAGTTTAGTTCTTGCTTAGTTTGGTTGGTTAGTAAGTACGGAAACCACCGCTCCACTTTGTAAGTTTCGGTAGTAGTAACTTAGTGTGACTTTTTTACTTAGAAATTATATAATAGTAGTTATAGTCGCATATCTCGTACATATAGCGCATGCTAAGATAGTAATCGTGAGGGGTCGGGGTTAAAGCAATTTCTTTCCACCCTTTCCTCATGGAGTAGGAATAATAAGGCTCTACAACTAAGTACGCATATGGGGGAATAAAACTTTCCGAAGACAAGAGGATGAAATATGGAATTGTTGAAAGTATGACCCGTTGGTACCAGGAATTCGAATACATGACCAAGCGACCCAGGTAACACCTCGAAGGACCGCAATAACTGCAATTACACTAAGTTGACTTTCCAAAAATTCAAGACTAACAGACGAAACCGCAATAACTGCAATTACACTAAGTTGCACTTTAAGAAGGAAGAGCAGGTGGAAACGATGTGGAAAAAGAGTGAGATCAAACAAAGGTGTCCTTTGGACAAGGACTCAAGACACTAATGTCAAGAGATCCTCCCACGAAACAGGAAATGGAAGAGAAGAGCATCATAGTGCTTAGAGAATGCAAGAATAAGTCATCACGCGGTGCCATGAAGTACGATCATGTCGGTTGAACGGCGGAAAGAAGTTGGAGAAGCTTCAATCGCCCGCACTAGAAGTCAAGTATGCACTATTGATTAGGATAGGGAGAAGTAACCAAGTAACGGAATCTAAGGAACCGAAAAAGGGTTATCTCGACCTACGGTCTGACATATAGAGAAGAAAGTATAATAAAACAAAGCGTGCTTCCAATGAACAATATGCTGCCGTAGTCAGATACCATTAAGGTAACCAACATAATTGAGTGATAATACAGAAGCCGTAAAGTGATGAACCTTATTACACGTAAGAGCCTTGATATTTAGTGTTGAGTTAGGACATAGCCGCCCCTACGGGTCCATGTGACACCCCTTCGTATGGTCCTGTGTTCCGCACCTGTGGCTCAAGGAACCCGCCCCTGCGGTTTCCTGCGGTTGCAGCCGGCTTTGTTGACCGTTGGACCGTGCTTTACTCTTCTTCTCTTCCTTCTTAAGCTTCCTCTTGCATCCAGATGAAGGGTTTCTTCTTCTTCTCCAGTTGCTCACGTTCTTCTTCTTCTCTTCTCCTCCTCCTTGATCTTGTTCTTGATTTCTCCTTGGTTTGGAAGAGTTTTGGTTGTGTGGCTTTGTTGATGTTGATGTTGTGTGTTGTTGCTGAGCTTGGGAGCCAACTGAGGGTGTGGTGTTAATCTTTTCCTTGACTTAGGATCACAGCAGTGGTGAGTTCCTCTTCTTCTTTCTTTCTTTCTTTCTTTCTTTCTTTCTTTCTTTCCTTTCCTTCTCTTTAGCTTAGGATTTCCACAAGTTTAATCTTGTGTTAGCTCTCCTAGGCATGTATTGATGCTCATTTGTGTATATATATGTATGTGTTTGGCTGTTGAATGATGAAGACGTGAATTCATCACGTGCAGAACCGAAGAGGAAGTCGGGGTTTACATTCTGCAGCGTCACCGCCCCTGCGCCCCAGCGTCGCCGCCCCAGCGTCGCCGCCCCTACGCTCCAGCGTTGCCGCCCCTGTGCCTCAGTGCCGCCGCCCCTGCGCCTCAGTGCCGCCGCCCCTGCGTGGAAGTGTTGCCGCGCCTGCGCCTTCCGTCACTCCGCCCCTGCGTCTTTGCTGTCACGCAGGTGCGTCTTGTACAGGATCTACCTAGAATAGTATAGATCATTTCCTTTCCTAGAATGAGCTGGTTAGTAGCATGCTAGGTATGTGTATGAGGATAGGATGATGATGATTATGATATCGATATATGCCGGTTTTGGCTTTGAGGTTTAGTAGATTATCGAGGTTTATAGGTTGGATATGATCCTTATGGATCCCTTGGGTCTAGGTGTGACCCCTTTGATTGATAGGAGATTTGATATCTCTTTATGCTTTGTTATTATGTAGTGTTGTCCTCCGGATCGGAGTTGATCGTGGTTGAGGTTATTCTGAGGTTGAGGTAGGTCCGTAGGACCTATGGTTTAGTGACCGCCATTGTAGTGGCTGTGACAACTTGCCCTTTCATCCCGCAGAGGAGTTTGAGAGGTTCTCTGTAGTCAGGCAAAATCTGGTATACGGGAAGGGCACTTACCACTCCTTATGGTATACGGGAAGGTGCTCTTATACCACTCCAGCTGGCTATAACACTCAGAGGCGAAGATTATATATTCCTCGTGTCACATATATTCATATATATATATATATATATATATATGTATATGATTTGAGTGATGGACTATATAAAGATAATTAACCGGGTAAATGTGTGACAACATGATTATGTGTTTATGAATGGTTAGCTAACGGTTTTATACTGTGTTGTAGATACTTTGCAGGTTAGGAGAACTGCAGAGTGATCCAGATGGGTGATCCGCTGAGGGCTCCGTACACTAGGATTGTATGCGAGGGACATGGGTGATTGTATGATGTATGGATGTATGTTTATTTTGTACTCAACGGTACTTTGTATACCTTTTGATATATATATATATATTACAGTTTGATGTTTGGTTTTAATCTATTTTTGCCTTGTTGTAAGATCCAGTGAACTTGTTGTCAGGCTAGGGTCAGGATCCATTGTGAGATCTTAGCCCAGTAGCGCCTCGAGTCCTACGGATTTGGAGTTTTACAAAGTTGGTATCAAAGGCTCAGGTTGACAACAATGGCACTTGCAATCTGCGATAAAGGTCGAATAGATAAACAAACAGAACCCGAAAGGGGTCTGACTTTTCAAAAGGTTTTGGTTTGAAATAATTACAAATATTTTGGGATAGTGTGTACGGAAAGCCATCACCCCTCTGAGGACCTCGACAGTATAGATATATATATATATAGATATTATCTTATGTGATGATCTGATTGACTTTATATATATCTATACAAATGGAATATATATAGCCTTCTAAGTTAGGTTTATACCCTACAGATGGTTCGGACTAGAGCCTTATCTGCAGTTGGACGAGGTAGGGGTAAACCCCCTCTTCCTCCATTAGCGATAAGCCAGGGTCAGAGTCCCGCTGTGGAACCACCTACAGCGGAGGAGGTCCGTGAGGATGTTGCTGAGAATGTCGTTCCTGAGACTGGGAACGGCATGGCTGGGAGACAGAGACCACAGCGAGTCCAGTAAGATGACTCGGATCATGTCTCTATGGGGGGACCTGAGTTCCGCGCATATATTCGACGAGTGGAGGAGACTACTAGAGCGGATAGACGTGCCCCGGATCTGCCGGCACAGGAGGGATCGTCTGAGAGATCCCATGGAGCTACTCAGGTGCCAGTTGTACAGGCACGTGCTGCTGAGATTGCTCGAGTTCCAGAGTAGCATAGAGGGCCTCGACTAGATACTTGGTTGAAGGCATTTCATTAGATGGGAGTACCCCCTTTCTCAGGGAAGGTGGGGTTAGAGGTGGAGGTGTGGATTGGACATGTAGACTCAGCTCTTGAGTCTATTAGATGTCCAACGGACAGACAGACAGATAGATTTAGTGCAGACTCTATTTCGAGACTTGACACAACACTGGTGGAGATCTGTACGGAGTCAGGTTACCAGTTATGACCAGATGAGGAGTATGATCAGAGAGCGTTTCTGCCTTGCCTCATTGAGGAGGGAGAAACTGCGGGATTTTGTTGAGGTTGGCTTTGAGGACGTACCAGTCTTTGAGGCTATTAGGAGATTTCAGGAGGAGCTGGCTTTACTGGGTCCAACTGCACCTCCTGCAGATCAGCATGTGTATCTCTTTTCCCGACAACTGAGGGATGCTACCCGGACCTATATGGCGGGATTTCATTGTGAGTCCCTGATGGACTATCAGGACAGAGCTTCAGATTATGAGCGAGAGCGGGCTGGACAGAGGAGAGCTTCTCAAACCGGAGGGTCTAAGAAGAGACAGTGGACTGGGCAGACCAGTGGTGTTGGTGGAGTTGCTAGTTCAGGGCGAGGCGAGAGACGCCAGAGTTACCCCTCATCTGCACCGGTTGCAGATAAAGGACGAAAGTGTTATAACTGTGGTGATCTTGGACATATACGACCAGAGTGCACCAGGCCGCCAGTGACTTGTTTTACTTGTGGCAGACCAGGCCACAGAGCTGTCTTTTGTAGACAGGGTGGAGCTTCATCATGACAGGGTTCTTCTCCTGCCAGTGTAGCAGAGGGTGGGCAGAGGCCACCTCAGGAGCAAACACAAGGACAATAAAGAGTCCCAAATCGTCCTACTACTCTTGGGTCTAGTAGAGGTACAGGTCGTGGTGGGAGTACCACTGACACCAGAGGAGCACAGGGTAGAGTTTTTGAGTTGAGGAGTGCAGAGGAGCCAGCTGCACCGGCTGCTACAGGTACCATTCTGATTCATGGTTTACTTGTTAGAGTTTTGTTTGATACGGGTGCTACACATTCATTTATATCTGATGCATGTGTTGAGCGTTTGAGTCTAGTTACGACTGAGGGGATACCCTTTAGTATAGGGTTACCCGATGGTAGTAGGGTTAGAGGTACCCGTGAGATCCGTGATTGTCCCATCTGTGTAGGGACTCGTGTGTTACTTGTTGACTTCTTTGTCATGCCATTAGTGCATGAAGAAGTCATTTTAGGTATGGATTGGATGGATAGACATCATGCAGTTTTAGATGTAGGTAGGAGGACAGTGACACTCTCTACTGAGTTAGGTCAGATAGAGGTTTTCCGAGGTTGGGATCTTGAGAAGTCAGGCATGGTTATCAGTGCGGTACGTGTAGCGAGATTGATTGTACAAGGATGTGAGGCCTTCTGGTGTTATGCTATGAAGGATGGGGAGAGTCCAACGTTAGAGGATATCCCAGTGGTCTGTGAGTTTACAAATGTGTTTGCTAAGCCGTCCAGTTTGCCGCCTCAGAGGAGCGTCGACTTTGGCATTGATTTAGAGCCTGGTACGAGACCGATCTCGAAGGCCCCTATCGTTTGGCGCATGTGGAGATGTTGGAACTGAAGAAGCAACTCGAGGAGTTGGCTGAGAAGGGTTTCATCCGCCCTAGCGTATCCCCATGGGGAGCACCTGTCCTCTTTGTGCTGAAAAAGGACGGATCGTTGAGACTGTGTATTGATTATAGAGAGTTGAACAAGGTGACCATCAAGAACAAGTATCCATTTCCCCGTATTGACGACTTGCTTGATCAACTTCAGGGAGCGATAGTGTTTTCCAGGATTGACCTGCGTTCAGGTTATCACCAACTGAGGGCGAGAGAGCAGGATGTACACAAGACGACATTTCGGACCAGATATGGACACTACGAGTTTGTAGTGATGCCATTTGGGCTTACGAATGCCCCAACAGTTTTCATGGAGTTGATGAACAGCATATTCATCGACTTCGTTGATCAGTTTGTGGTAGTCTACATAGATGATATTCTAGTGTACTCTCGCAGAAGAGAGTAACATGCAGGACAACTGAGGATTGTGTTACTTGTCTTACGAGATAGAGAACTTTATGCTAAGTTCTCTAAGTGCAAGTTCTGGATGACAGAGGTAGCATTCCTGGGTCATATTGTTTCCGCCGACGGGATCAAGGTTGATCCGGCGAAGATCGAGTCAGTAGCAGCATGGACGACACCGACGAACGTCAAGGAAGTACGTAGCTTCCTTGGCCTAGCCAGTTATTACCGACACTTTGTGGAGGGATTTCTGTGATTGCCCGTCCACTGACGAGTCTGCTGAGGAAGACCACCAGGTTTGTATGGTCTGAGCAGTGTCTACAGAGTTTTGAGGAGCTGAAGAGACGTCTGACTTCCGCTCCTATCTTAGCTCAACCAGAGGGTACAGATGATTTTGTGGTTTACAGTGATGCATCCAAGCTAGGCTCTTGGGATGTGTGTTGATGCAGCGAGACAGAGTGATTGCATATGCGTCTAGACAGCTGAAGACGTATGAGGAGAACTACCCGACTCATGATCTGGATTGGCAGAAGATCTGGAGAC